>JAODVM010321242.1:0-11610 GCA_025400095.1 Phenganax marumi
CCCCCCCCCCCCCCCCCCCCCCCCCCCCCCCCCCCCCCCCCCCCCCCCCCCCCCCCCCCCCCCCCCCCCCCCCAAAAGAGAGAGAATACGGTAAACATCTTCATTTAGAGTTTTTTTTAAAAAAAATCCTAATCAAAACGAACTGCACCAGTATTCCATACTTACCTTTCATATTACTCGATTTAAAAGATTACAATTGGACAATGGTTATTGCTGTTCATCAGCATGCACGTGGAGTTCATTAAATTCGCGTACAAACTGACCTTTCCTCAACAGCCAATCAGAAGTTACACGAACTATTATCAATAAACAATAATCTTACTTGGCGCTCCCTTCCCCAACTTGCAAAGATAAGGAGGTAAGTGCTGATACTGTCTCTGCTTCTTCCTTTTCCCGTATCTTCGCTTCTAGTACGGAATACTGAACTTGGTTTTGGGTGCGTTTCAAAGACGTCCAATATTTGCTGTGTACGGCTAATACTCTTTCTAAAGACTGGATGGCGTTTGCATTGGGTCGATTGCGCAAGTGTTCTTCTGCAATCTGAGGTAACTACAAGGCAGATCATATAGTGAGTTGATTCTGGGAGGGAGGGGGGGGGGCGTAAATTATCCGTAAATATTTCAGAAACCATTTCCTTACTGGAAGTGTCATACAGACGGTTGAAGTGTGATTGAAATTTTTACCTCATCCCCAAGTAGCGCCCTCATGCAGGCCTCGGCTGAATCACATAACGATGGCAAGGAATATCTGCAAACAACAAAAAACCCCCATAAATTTCTCATAAAAAATGCGTATAGATTGTTCCTTGTAAAGGAAAGCCTTGCGGAAACTGTCCAACCACGGGAAAAAAGAGTGCTACCGTATGCATGGTGGGGAAAGTGTTTTTAAATATCATCATCAAAAACTCACCAAGAAAATCCGAAAAAATCGATTACATGCTGGTGTTCTTACATGCGATAAAGATATTTTTAAAAGTTAAAAGCGATAGTCTAGCTCAAGCGTGGCGGTTTTAAAATAACTACATAATCGAGCTAAACAACGTCCTTCAGCTGTGCACCTATATTCAAAATACTCGCCGAAACTTTAACGTGTCTTATCAGACCTAAAACAAGGACATGGTGTCAGAAGTGAAAACGTAGCCGCAAAAATTTTACTGCAGTTCAGCTTACCCGCCTTCCAAAGCCAACACGATTTGACCATCAGCAACTTCCATCAACTGTCGCGTCATGTTCGCAAAACCTGATTTGAAAGAGAAAAAATTTCCGTATTTATAAACTCTGACATTTACTTCTTGTTCAACGCATACGCGAATGTTTGAATGATATGAAGGAAAACATTTACCTCAACTATTCGCAACCAGAAGACAATTTTTTTAGGCTGGCGTCTTCGCGACGCCGAAAACGCAGACTGGTGGACAATATATAATGCCCTAATGAATTCAAGTCACTTCACTGGCTTTCTGTGGTCACGTGAAATTGACTAAAAAAGCCAACGTCCTACGAGTGCAACCGATAACCCCTGTTCCACTCCCCGACAGCGGAAAAGTACTTTCAGAGCTATTACACTGTTGGAGCATTCCATATATCCCATCGGTCAAAATGCTCCTCGTAGCGTGATCATAGCTACTTCAATCATTCGGTTACGTTTGTGTATTATATTTTTAAAATGTTTACAAAGAATTGCCCTTCAACAGCAAAAGTTTACTTTGGTATGATATAAAACAAATAATGAATGTCTTCATTCGTGCAACAGCAAGAATATTTTCATTTGGTGAAAGATGGTAGCTATGTTCTATTCAACTCGGCCGCGTCTCGTTGAATGAAACATTTCATCTTTCACCACGTGAAAATTCTTCTTACTATTGCACGAATGAAAATATTGATTATTAGTCACTTACATGCGGCGGAAACGATGTAACCTCCCAACTGAGGTGAATGTCCTGAAGCGGCATCGAACCCAGCAGATACAAGAACTATATCAGGAGCAAACTCTCTTGCTAAAGGCATAACAACAGTCCTAAAAATTCGCAAACCATCTTTCCGTCAAAACGACACTACAGAGAGGACTATATGGCAGAGCTCCAAAAGCCGTTTTAATGTTTCAACACTGTATAGCAGCTATACATTTGTCAAAACGAACGGCCCTCAATTTGTTTTACGGACAGGAACAAAACGTAAAAACAAAATTTTACTAAAAAAACTAATAAGCAGCAAAAATCACAACTGGCAAGGCTCGGCTTACCTGAAAGCGGCGAGATATTCGGCATCTCCATACATGGGTTCTGTCAGACAAGAAACACACCGTCAAATACAGTTAATATTTTCATGCAATCTGATTAACGAAGGACATGTCAATGGCATAATCTCTTTCGAAGGTGGTTATTCAAAAACAGATATTATGCAGCGTTTTATGGAAAAAGATTCAATGGACTATTTCCACTTTACAATCGCAAATCCGAACCAGTATCCTTTGTGTCTAATCTGCGAAACAGTCGCTTTGTTTTTTTTTTTGTGACAAAAACACAGCTACTGCTTCGCAACAAAAGCCATGATCAGCCTGCAGTAAGAATCATATCCCCAGTAAGCAACACATCTTGAGGATACAATATATGACTCAAAAGAAGACAAAAGTTGAAACTGAAAATATTCAAGTTGAAATCGAAAACAACAATACAAGTACACAAAACCTTCAGCGAAAAAGTTTAGGTCAAAATTTTATGTTAACCCACGAATATGCAAATCAGTTTATGAACAATCAATGACTTAAAAGACAAATACTGCTCGTCTTACCTAGACCGCCATTCCATGCGATATTAACATTGTAACCAACGCCAACGCCAGCTCCACACTAAAGATATAAAAGAAAAATCATGAAATAGGCACATCTCAGGGTTCTACACCAACGGCGGTAGGCACCAGCCAAGATTTTGGAATAAGATCAAACTCATCGCAAGTAATTCGCGATTTACTGAAACAAGTTGGCCGAGGTATTCAATCTTTACGTGCCCTCTATTTACTGATTTATTCGTTTATCTAAAGGCTGAAAAAAGATAATTTTGGAAAAAGGCTTTGAAAATCTCAGGAAGGAAGGAATTGAAAATGAACGAGCATTGTTTACCTCCTCGGGTTTTCCCGTGCCAGGGAAGAACGTGCCGTCGTCATGGCGATGCATTGAAATGTACAAAACGTGGGGATCGTCATAGAACATTTGTTGTGTGCCGTTACCATGGTGAATGTCCTAGAGAAATATGAACCAAAAATAAATTACAGGAGCCGGTTGCTTACAGGTAGATTACTGTTAACTCTGGGTCAATGTTTAACCTCCTGATTTAAGTTGTGTATTTCTATAGTCTGTTCAAAACTTTTCAAATCTTGGCTTTCCTTGATCGGGATAAAATTTATGGCAAACGATTTCCAAGTTTATAGACAAGCAAATAAAAAGTTAGCTTCAAAATTTACGTTAATCCAGGATTAAGCAAACGTGCAGCATTTGAACATCCGGGGCCCATGTGTAAGAATAATTCGATTTATACTTGTATAATATACATTTAATACATACCCAATCAAGAACAAGAACTTTTTCTACTGACATTCGCAAGCGGAGTAATCTGGCGGCAATTGCAACCGAGTTGAAATAACAAAAGCCCCTAATGTGAAAAATCCATTTTCATCATTATTATAAAGTAGCAATCTTATTTGCCTCTTACGACTATTAATACAGAATATAATGATTTTTTTGGAGGAAAAAATGGATGGTTCCTTTATACTGAATAACGAACTAGCTTGAAAAGAAGGAAATCCACCATGAAAGCTAGACAGTAGGATTAGTAAAATTGTTAAGTTTGTTCGCGTGACGTTTTTGTAAAATGTGGAATATATAGTCTAGCGCTGGTTGTACGACACGCGTTTAGCTGAAACGGTAGGTAAGCGCAAAAAAATCATACTTGTGTATTCCTTGAACAACGAAAATTGAAATATTTTAACTGAATACATTAATTTACTCATAGCTTTATACATTAGATTTGATTTGAAAGTTTAGAAGATGTATGGAAGTATTTTGAACTCTGACTGGTAGAGAGTAGAGATAGGTAGATATCTTTATCTCAACACGCTAACCATTGACAACCTAGGCTGATTTCCACAAGGGGCGTGCATGATTGAAGGTTACAGAGATTTATCATATAGTGGTGACAATACTGTAAGTTATAGGTGCATATAGAGTGCATGAAAGTTTTAGCTAGAATATCTATTTACAAGTAGTGTCATACGAAATTGTGAGAAGCAACTTTGGTTTCAAAAGAAGCAAGGTAGTTGCTCTCCCTAATTTCATTGGGCAACGAGTTCCAAATATGTGCCCCGTCAAACATGAAACTTTTTTTCATGCTATTTGTTCGCAGTTTCGGTAAGGAAAGAGTGCTTTTCAACATTCCGCAGTTCATAATTTGTTATTTCGGTTTTAAAGGTAAATAAATCTGTAAGTGATTTAGGACCGATCTTATTCAATATTTTAAACATAAGTTTTGACTTAGCCTTAATTCTCTCTGACTTAAGTGACTTCCAGTCTAAAGAGTCTAGAGCAACCTGATGATCTACATCATAGTTCATGCTCGTCATGATCCGAGCAGCTCTGTTTTGGAGCTTCTGGAGGCGTTTTGATTGTGTTTCATTGAACACATCCCATACTTCAGCACAGTAAATAAGCTAAAAAACCTTCGTACACCGGCGCCTGGATGCAAAGTTTGCAAATTTTCTATATTTTCGACTTTCGTACTACATGCAGAGAAAATAAACAGTATCAGCTGAAAAAGGACTATTAATTTTTCATTTTTCAGTCCATGTAAAACATCAGCTACTTCGTTTCCTGCAATTTTGGCGGCGATTATCGCCGACAACATTCAAAGCAGTTCTCATATATCGCCGAAGTCACAAAGCTTTCATCGCCAACCGTCAGTGACGTATGAGAAACAGGTTTAAAGCAAACCAAAAGCAATGGACACTTTGCATTAGAGGCTAAAGATTGATGTAGACAAATCCAGCGTGACAGCTGGAAAGAGCATCTTAACTTTAGTAAAATTCTTGAGCGGAAGATGGTAGCTGAAATTTCCGCAAATATTCTCCGCAAATTTCAACATTTCGCAACCATACTTTGCACTTTCACTGAATTTGTGACGATCCTTCTAGCCGAGCTAATGGAATCTCTGCTTTTTGTGTAATTAGCTAAAAGATTTGATCCATGATGCAAATTGTCCATTTTGTTACCGAAAGCTGGCGAAAAACTGAGGTACTCACATTGCTTGGTGGGCCTCTGCGTGATGTCCAGGTGGGCGAACAACAGCAAATCCATTCTAAAAACCGACATCATTATTAGCAACTAAGAATTCTGATGCTCCTATTGATGTTTCACTACAAATAAACATTCTCAGTTTGGATTTGTTAGTTTGTTAGCAACGTATTTGGTGAGCAAAAGACTCGGTTTTTGCATTAGTTTTCTTTGAAATCTCATACAACCCACCTTTAATTCACCAGACGCAATTTTGTATGCAAGTTCAGTCACACAACCAACGGCCTGCAGATGTATTAAAATTTAGTTATTTTGTTTATTTATTGATAGATAGATGGATAGACAGCATTATTTCAAGGAAGGTAACACTGAACAATTTACTCCGATAAACACGTGGGCGTCAGTTCAGTAAGACATAATGTTTACAAACACAACACTAATGTGGCAATAACTGCATATAAAAGGCGCATCGAGTCTACGCGAGGAGTTACATTTTAAACAAATGCTTTTCCACGCGTTCTATCATCTACGCTAAAAAATTCTTTTAAAGCTTCACTGTACTACAGTTGCATTAGTCTTTAAAAGTAGCTTTCGTATCGGTCTACTGACACCTGCGCTCAAACGTAAATTGGACCATATTACAGCATTGCACAAAATAGTCCTAATGCAGCTGATTTTATACTTCAAAAAATGGCAGGTAAGAGCCATCTTTAGAGCACAAGTTGATAGTCAAAAAAGCTTTGGAGGTCTTAATTGTCAATGGAAGGCCATCGGTTTGTGCAGATCTTATTTCTAATTTAGCATAACAGCTTTACGACCGGATATCAAACTGATGGCGTGATGAGAAAATTGAAGGCGTTAAAAGAAGTTAAATTTGGCACAGAATTCTGGCAAAATGGACATGCGACCGTGTATTGTTTGTTCAAGTGGATTAAAAATCCACGCAATGAGTAACCTACCATTCTGGCCGCATTTGCGCTGTGTGCTTCATTCCATATTGTATCAGCATCGACCTAAACAAAAGCATTTAGCAAAAACATTAATAAGTGAAGTCAACCATCCATATTTCGAAAATGCCTAAAAAAACTAATATTGCAAAGTCTGGTGGAGAAATGTTGTAAAATGCGAAAAATATAGCCCTATGCGGACGGTTTAACCCCCTATTCTAGTCTAGATCAAATTTAATCGGTAGCTAGAATCATCATTGAAAAGTGCCGATGAGCGCTAAAGCCTGGTTTCCATATAGTCGTAAACGTCGGAAAGATAGAGTCCCGAACTTTCTACACATCTGAACTAAAGTATTTTAAAACAAATTATTAGCAAAGCAATTATTAGTAGACAAAATCCATGATTTCTCTGAGATATAGCTACTGCCAAGAAGATAGAATATTTTGGCCGTTGAGAGATATCGTGCCTCTATCTTTACGACGTCTACGACTATATGGAAACCAGGCTTAACAGTGAATGGCGTTATGAAACATGAACTTTTATTTTGTTTTTAATCGCAGTCATTAGGTAATGCCTATGTGCACTAGATGTACCGTATTTGTAATTGTAGTCATTACTGTCAGTAGTGAATGTATCGGTGCAACATGGCATGTCTCTACACGTAATTTAAGCTTCATATAATTTGTGCCAGTCTAGGTTAGGGAGAGTGCAGTACACCAATCGTCAGTGTGATTTACAGTATTCAATACTAAAGAGGTATTCTGCGGCGTTTACTGTAAAAATTAGAAGTAATCAAAGACTTTGTTGTGGCGAGGCGCTCGCGCGTAAAGACACCCAAAGACCTTGTAACAATGTAACCTTGTAACAAGACCTTGTAACAAAGTATTGTAACAACTAATTGCAAGTTATTTCACCGTACCCCCAAGCCAGTGCAAGCAAGCGTCGAAAAGCATTTTAACGTCGTCATATCACCTACGAACAAAACAAAATCGACCCTAAATAAGTACACGAGAAGTCTAATATCTGAAAAATATTCTTTTCGCCGGCAATAATAATCCACTGAAGAAGTACAGAAACGAACATGTATATTTCAATTAAATGTGAATCGCGGCATAATATCTGGTCTTCACAAGATATTACGTGATTAACATTGTTTTTATTATCTTGCACAAACGTCAAGTTCACCAACCTCAGAAAGAAATTTATTGATAGTCTAAACAAAACAAATAGCTCTTTTTGCTTATTTAACTTGGACGAACTGGATAGCGCTATTCACCTTTCGAACAACCAGCAGTGTGTAAATGTCATAAAGAAGAAAAATTCAGTACATGCATAGATCTTTTAAGAGTTGAATGCATAGAATCCTGACTCCTTGGTACATTTTGATTTGGAGCAATTGAAAAATTATTACATCTCGTGAGCGAGAAAAGTAACTAACACAATGAATGAAAAACGTGTTACTTTGGAAAAGCAAAATCATTTGGGGTTACACGAAGTAAAACACACAGGTAGGTTATAATGGAGCACTACGGCGCTCAGTGGGTTAAAATTCTAAAAGAAGTTTGTAGATAGATTGGTCAGCCATTGAGCATTGAGTGACAAGAGTTTCACCGCCTGACTATTGGCACTCAACAGGTTGAATGACAAGTTGGAAACACAACCTTACCATTGTCACCTCTAGATCTCAGCTGCGTGCTTCCACCATAGAGCATAGTGTGTTGTTCGCTAGAATTATAAAGGAAAATCGAGTATTACAAACACACAGGGTTAGTACTTCAATGTCTTCACCTACGACACTCAAAAGCGCAAAATTTGCAAAAAAAACAACAAACAGCGGACTCACTGATTGTCAGAAAATGACTTTTGGGGGAAAATTATATCGATCGCTAATGTCTGGGAGAACTTTGGGACGATTTGAAACACACTGAGAATTTCGAAAAAGTCGTCAAGGGAATCTCTTATGAATGCCACGCAAAATTCTTAAGACGTACGCCTCCAAATATTGATTGGGAAAAAATATTCATTTTTAATGCCTGGTAGTGATTGGGGACGGTTTCGGACAATTTTTAATTTTCTTCTGAAACAATCACCTTTCTTCATTATTAATTACACAATTCAATCCAGTTTGAAACAGGATATTTCAAAAAGTTCTTTTTACTTTTATTTGGGACAAGATTGGAAATTTCGAAAAGTTTCACAAAAAAGCAAGGCAAAACGTTTCAAGTAAGTGGATTATACTAGAATAGACTGTAAGTTTTCGCAGTGAATCGACTGACAGTAACCGCTACTTGGTATTACATATAAAGTCTAAAATGGCACAAAAGAGATCTTCCAAAAAACCAAAAAGGAGTATCAGCGAAGGGATTGTACGATATTCGAGCCAAACTCTATTCCAACCGCAAAATTTTCAAAATTTTCAAAACATATGCTTTAAGATCTGAAAATCACTTTTCTATAAATATATTGTTGGATGTATCCATAGGTAATGGCTGGGACGACTTGAAATACAATTGGGAGTTTCGGGGAAAATTCGTAAAGGGGACGTTTCATGAATGACGAAAATTTTCAAATTTTCAAGACGTGTTTTCATGATCTGTAAATGGCTCTTCTGGGTAAATAAACCGATTGTTAATGTCTGGGAGATATTTGGGACGGTTTCGGACAAGAGTGGAAGTTTAAAAAAATATCATGAAATATACTTAATTCACAGTGAATCGGCTAACGTTAAGTTTAATTTCAAATGCTAAGAAGATGGCGATTCATAGATATTCAAAGTATAATGTATTTCAGAAGACCAATGCTATGTTCTTTTCCAGTCCTTAATTGCCAAAAAGATCTCAACCATCAAAAGTAAATAGCCTACACAGTTTTCGGTGTAGTTTATTTTATTTTGGCGTTTCCTATTCCACACGCGGATTGCATATTCTCGTTCTGTGTTCACTTATTCGCAAATTTCAAGATGAAAAAAAAATGAGGATACGTTCAGCGAAAAAAATCTTTCCCAACATTCAGCAGATTTAGTGAGAGGTAAGTTGTTTTACTTTTCCACACCAGTAAGGCATTGTTAGTGAAACAAAAAGAATTCCTGTAGTATTGCAGTTTACAGTACCTGTGAACAGTTAAGATCTCCGCCAACGTCGCTTTTCTTGATCGGACCCTCTAAGAGAAAGCAACAAGCAATGGATTTATGAAGCTGGTCACAGTTCAGTGCATTGTATATATCGCAACGATGCAAGTTGCGTTTGAACCCCCCCAATGATAAACATATTGACTATTCTACTTTTGCCGTTAGTACTGATCTTTGTGCAATTATTACTAACGTGCAACGGCTCTTTCAATGGTTCCTGCAACTTGTCTCGCAACGGTGACAAGTTACACGAAACATTGGATCTTGATTTAATTTACATAGTTTTTCATTTCTTGTTTGGCCCTGTCGCCGTACTATATCTCTCATGCCACAAGATTTTACTCGTCAAGAGAAGAGCTTCGTAAATACAGCTTTGAGAAAGGCATAGCCATCGTCGAACGGCTTTTCCAAGATTACCTATCTTATTCCAAGAAGACTGTACTCGTCAAGAGAAGAGCAGCTGCTTAAATTATAGCATTTAGAAACGTACAATGCAGTGAATGGCTTTCTAAGTCTAGTGTGCACACAGTTCTTTTCAGTCCTCCTACAGCCCTTCAATATAGTCGATGCTATATTTTTAGTATTATTCGCAGATATTTATACACGGTAGTCTTTCACAGTTAGTGATTTTCTAAAAGCTGTATTTCAGTTTCTCAGACGCAATAGTTATTTTATAACTAGAAGAGCGTCTAGAAACTTCAACATTAAAGATTAAAACATAGCGTGTATATTTCTACGGTACCTCACATTGTGACACAACACCAGTCTCCTGTAAGCGCGCCCAGATGCTCTGAAGACGACCAGCATGCTCCGGATGTGAACTCACGTCACCACAGGTACATTGATGTTTCAACATCAAAGTATCGTATACGAGACCTGTGGTAAACGGCTGCCCGGCGATACGATTCACCGTTATGGGTGAGGAATGCGCACGCGAAAGAGGCCGATGCGCAGGAGTGCTTGATTCCTGCGCAGCCGCATTAGGTGTCAGTCCGTGCGGACGTTCGGGCACCATATGTTGTTGCATCAACTTATGTTGCCGTTTTAACTGTTCCATAACGGCAGTCGTCTCTTGATCTTCGTTTATAGTTCTCTGTTTTTGTTGTAGTACCGCTAAATGCTCGTTCAATTCTTTACTATGCATCGCTTCTAAACGTTCTTTTAGACGTTTCGAATCCTGTTCGGCTTTCAGTTTAGATTGATGCTGTTGCATCAAAAGCTGCTCGAACTTCTGCTGGCCTAGCTGTTGCCGAAGCAGTTCGTGTTGCAACGCCTGCTGTTGCTGTTGCGCCAAGCGAATTAACTGCGCTTGATGCTGCTGCTGTAACAGCAATTGTGTTTGTTTTTGAAACTGTTGTTGCGCGTGTAAGTTATTAGGTAAGGATGGCCCAGGAGCCGATTGCGTTTGCCGCAGTGGCCTGTGCCTCTTCACCGTCGCCGCACTGGGAGGCGAAATACTAGTCGGGCTTCGCCGCAGTGGATTTGGCTGCCCGGTTACACCCGCAGCTCCATTAACGGTCATCGCACCCGCACCTGATATGCTTGCCGCAGCCTGAGCGTGCAACTGAGCCTGCGTGAGTGCGAACGCTTTGAGCTGAGCGTGTCGTAGAGCGGCCGCATTTAGTCCATCTTCAGTCTCTTCATCGATACCCTCCGAAAGAACTTGACTTAACGTTTGATTCTGAAGACGGCTGTGAATATGTCTTTGTTGCTCGGGGTTCTGTGGTAGCATACCAGCCATTAGAGCGGAATTCAATAGAAACTGATTCAATTGAGCCTGATCAACGTTTCCCACGCTCGGCACGGTCTGAAGATTTGGAAGATTGCCAGCGCCAAAAGGAGTACCCTGTTTTGATAAAAAATTTCAAAACAATACACCGCGGCGCAACGGTTTGGCATTGCGCGATCACCACACTGTAGAGTCCATGGTTGCATAATCTTTAAAACACTTTAGTGTAATTATGCTCTTGAATACAACCAAGCGTGCAAAACTTCGTGTGCAAATATTGTAGAACGACAGCACTAAATTTTGCCCACTTGGCAATACTTACAACCATGATAGAACAAAACCAGTTGAAACATGGTTAATATATTTAGGGGCTGTTTATATGAGCCGGGCTAGCCCGGCTAACCGGGCTGAGTTTTGTCACGAAAATATTTCCTGGGGCCGGTTGTATCAAAACGTAGTTAAAGTTAACTATAGTTAAGTACGAATATCAACCAACCAGAATCGCGTATTCAAGATTTAACTACTT
>JAODVM010321353.1:0-11609 GCA_025400095.1 Phenganax marumi
TGGCATCCGATTTAGAGACACGACCACGACAGCCGGGACATTTCCTGAAAGGATCTTCGTCGTCTCTAGCTGGGCCGGCTGATCCAGTTTGAGTCGTGCCCTCCACTGTTGGGTATACAAAGCTCTGTTTGAGTTCAAGAATGCCATCGACTATAGCGTTGGCCAAAGGCCATGGCCAGACTTGGCAAAACTTGGCTTTGCCTCCCTCCAGGAGTTCATGTTCGTGTGTGCCAGGACAAACAAATTTTGTGAGATGGGAGAGGACAATGGTACTGTTGCTAACAAATGTGGTTGGTTTCTTAGCTGGTCCTCCATTCGGGCCTTTCTGTCCGGCCGCGCATTGATGGATCAGGATGGATTTAGTGTTAGGTCTTGCAAAAACAACTTTCCACTCAGGCTCGTTCCACAGTTCGGATGGGAACGGCTGTTCTGCAAGAAAGAATATTCCGAGCTGATCCACCTCTTTGGCCACGCGGCCACAAAAGCGACCGTGAGGCCTTGCTTGTTTTAAGCTTCTCTGCCAAGCTTCTGGGGACATGCGCCGAACTAAATGTGACATCGGGCCGAATGGTGTACAGGTGGGTGCCATTACCACAATCAGTGGTCGATGTTCTTTGATATACGATAGGACCTTCTGCTGGTTTATTGGGCTATTCAAATCGCAGGAACAAACTAGATCAAAATTATCACCTGCTACCAATCCTTTTCGAATGGCGATGACACTGGTTCTTGCTGTTCCCCCGCAAATTTCAACAATGTCTAATGAAGATTCAACTTCAGAAACCTTACTTAGGAACATGTCCAAATCTGAAAGACTAACTTCACTTGACATAAGAGAATATGCGAGGTGTCCGGTGCTCTGTTCAACGAATTCTTCCGGATCGATGCCCAATCCACTGAGGTCCGCGCCACAATCATCAAAATGGTTTTCGATGATTTTGGGTTTCTTTTTAGGTTTGATACCCTTTTCTTTTCGAACTTTTTCCCTAGCCTTCTGCAAATTTCGTTCTTCGGTGGGGTAGGCTAGGGATTGAGAGAAATTTCCATCTAAGTCGTGATCGAGATGATCCTGAAACCTCACTGTTCGCGTTGCCGGCGAAACACAAGGGAGTGCAGCAGTGAGATAGTCAAGATCGTCATCGGTCTGTTCCTCGCGCATGCGGTTGGTTGACCGTTTCTTTCGAGGGGAATGCTTACTGATGCGGTTATTTCGAGAGTGACTAATCGAGTCTTGAATATTAGAGTCGGGTGCTTCCTGTTGAGTTGTGGTGCTGATCGTTTCCTGTGGTGATATGTACTGTTTCTGTTTCTTCATATCTTGTGAAACAGTGTCCAAGATCAGCACGGGAGAGCATTCCGACAGGATATGTTTCGAGATAGATTCGGCAGCTTCTGTTCGTCTTTTCGCCTGTTTGGCGGTCAGCCAATCCATAGTGTGTTCACGAACTATGCACTTGCAGGAGTGATTCTTAATGGGCAGAAAGAAACTCAATGAAACCATACACGCACTTGAGGGGGACAGACATGATGGATCTACTTTGAGACCGAAATGACACAATCTGTGATAATTCTTTGCTGCTCTATCCCTCAAGGATACTGCATGAATGTCTTCGTGATTCCAAAATGCTCCAAAAGCTCCAAACAAAACACACGGGGTTGATGTCTCCTCAGCTGCATACAGGATGGCTGCGATTTCCGAACAAGCTGCACTGTGCTTATCTGGGTGAATGTGCTTACCTTTGATTGGAGCAGTAATCCAACAAAATGATATCTGCGTTCGACGAATCGACTTGACAGCTAGACTACTGTTCCTCAACAGTGCTCTGGGATCCATAACAGTAACATGATATCCATGGCTTTGCATGAAATCACTGATGATGGTGGAATCATCGATGATGAATGCCTCAGGCTGTCGCAAGAACACTTCTGCTGCCAAGTATTGGCCACCTACTTGGCGCCATCAGATTCTACCTCATATTCTTCTGCGGATTCTCCGGCTGGTGCTGGTGCTGGTGGTGGTGGCCTTCTCGTGCTGCACGTGACCAAGCTATATGGTGTGGCCGGTTTTGGCTTTGCAACTGGGCCATATCCTGCCTTTGGGATGGGGCCTGCTCCTTGCTGCTTGGTCAGTGCATCATAGGCTGCTGCTGCTACAGTCAGTCCTCCGATCATGCCTGGTGCTTTCGGTCCGACCTTTGGGTCATGAGTATCGGACCTTGGCGCAGCAGATGATGATGCAGTGCTAGCCAACGCTTGGCCTACGCTACCTCGAGGTGGAGGAGACGGGACGACCCTTGGTTGTCTCCTTCGAGGTTCGCCTGTCTCCGCTTCTGCTGATGCCTTTGGTGCTTCTTCATCTTCATACAGCCAGCTATGCCAGTTTGTCGATTTTGGTGGTGGTTGCAAGTCTGCCTTGACTGTCCGTACGGGAACGGCTCTACTGCTTGTTGTCACCTTGGGAGGTGTCCGTGGCGCCGGTACTGGTGTTGGTGATGTCGGTGCACTTTGTGCAGCATGACGCATTGTGGCTGGTGGCACACGGATCGGTGGCGGCGACAAGTCAGGAGCTGCTCGGACCGTTGCGGGGCAGCCAGACGGTGGTGATGTATTGCGAATAGGAACGGCTGATGCAGTAGACGTAGCTGGTGATGTAGGACTTGCAACCACATGTGATGTTGTTGTACGAGGATGGCTGGCGGTGGTTGTGGCCATCAGTGGTATGCGAGTTGTCGCAACTGCTGGTGCTCTGGTTGGTTCTGGTGATGTACTGACGAATGCTTGTGGAGGTGTCTCCGGCATCTTCGCTTCCGGGAAGCTCATGCGTGCAGCTTCATATGTCATTGGTGGTCTGCCGGTCTCGCCTGTGAATGCTGCTGGAGGTGTCATTGTGCCCTTTGCCAATGCCTCGGCTGATGGTGATGGTGCTGCAACAGTGGGAACAGGTGCAACTGGAAGCTGCTTTGTTGATGATGGTCCTACTGATCCTATGGATGATGCACTTTTGCCTGATGCCCTGCTTGCTGCGGGTGATGGACTAGCAACTCTCGGAGGGGGTGTATCGGATCGGCCGGCGGACGGGCTCCTGTACTGCTCTAGCAATGCTTGAAAGACTTCGGGATCCGTTTGGGTCTGTGCACTAAAGAAATCAGATCTAAAGCACAAATGACCGGATGGCGCCTTTTGTAATGGGATGTGAATGCTGCCTGGCGCAAATCCGATTTCATACTTTCCAGGGCCCGGGAACGAAAGACATTCCTTCCCTGGCGCCATCTCGAGGATAGCGCCTCGTGCGGCCATCGAGCGCAGCCCTAGCAGTGCCGGGAGTCCACTGCCCTCCCCTTCAACAGTAGGGGCCTGAAACACGAATCCGTGAGGCTCAGTCTCGTCTTTACGATCGTGATCATCGGCTCTCGGGACCGAAACAGGGATGCTCGCCATCTCAATGCACTGCTGACTTCCATGACCAACGCCTTTGATGTTCATGGACTGTTCCATGCGAACCTTGTAGCTGGTCCTACCGGCATCTTTGGCAACCTGTGCTTGCCGTGCTGCCCACTCCGAACCTACCAGGTTAGTATATGCACCAGGATCGACCAAGATGGATTGATGTCCTTCCAATTGAGTAGAACTATGAAACACTTCACTCTCAACCTCTGGCACCGGCCACCAAGGGTACGTGGGACCCTGTGATGACTCATGAGGAAAAGTAAAATGTGAAAGCACTGTTCCACCTCCCCTGCAGTTCGGACATACCGCCTCAAGGTCATGGTGCACGATATGCTGATCCCAACACTCCGTATGGAAAGTGTGCCTACAAACCAAGCGAACCAAATCTTCTCCACCACGATAAAGATCCTGGCAAATGCTGCATTGGTCGGGTCGACCATCATATGCACCTAAATGGTGGGAATGATTGGAGTGTTGCGAATGCACGGATTGACTCCTAGACCATGGGTTGTGGCGGGTCTCAAGTTCGTCTCCGTCCTCCTCCGGAAGTGGAACCTGATGAGCCTCAGGCCTCGAATCCTCCCGCTCCCTCTCGCGAGCCCTGGACGCTCGCTGATGCAGGCCCTGCGCAACCTCGTACCAGCGATGGATCTCGTTCCGCCTCAGCTGATCGGATTCAACGGTTCCCACACCTGACTGCACTGAATCGCGCTCCGACTGGCGAGCGGTGTACATACGTCCAACATCATAGAAAGCTACGATCTGTCTCTGAGTAGTTGAATCGAGATCGGAATGCTCGGCATGACTTCCATATGGACTAATGAACTCGGGATTAGCATATTGTACCCCGTGCAAGAACTCCATTCCAGGGAAATGGATCCAAGGGGGAATCTCGGGTGCAGGAGTGGTGAACTGGATCTGCTGCGGGCCTACGGGGAAAGGATGCTGATATACTGGGCTTGGATTCAAAACTTGATATTGAACCTCAGGCATTGGTGGATGGTGTACAGGTGGTTCAAGTGATTCTTGAACATGACCTTGGGGCTCTCGGGAACGTGAACTGGCCTGAACAAACCTATTCAACCAAGCTGGCAATCGTGATGAAACATTGTCCGACGGGACTGGGCTCGGCGTGTTCGTCCTGGTCGGTCCATACACTGTTGGCCTGCCTAAAGGATACCTTAGCTCGTCTGGCTGATATCCTGCCCAAGCCTGTGCTGCCGACATCTGAGGTGGCGCTGACGGGAGCTGTGCGCTCTGCCATGGATCAACTTGGAACCAACTATTGTTACTGCTGCTACCGGCATCGGGACCCTGCAAATCTGGTGTGACCATCAAAACAGTACTGGTAGACGAAATGACTCCGGGTTCGGTTGACAGACCTGATGGTTGAATATGAACGAACAATGTGTCCTGTTGACCCCTCTGACCCTGGTTGTTCCGTCTCGGGCACTTTGCAACCAGGTGCTCAGTGGATCCACATTCGTGGCAGGTCATCGTTTGTCCGTCCGGTCCTTTGGGGTTGCTCCTCCTGCCTTTGCCCTTTCCGCTGCTCTTACGCCAATGGCGACCACGGGAAGTGGAAGCTGACGCTGGAAAGAGTTGATGGAGGTCGTTGTCCGTCAAATCAGAAAGGAACGATGATGTGCTATGGATCTTACCTGCTTTGCCCTTTTTGCCTTTACCTTTACCCTTGCCCTTTCCCTTGAATCGTTTTCGCAAGAACCTACGAACACGTCTGGTTGGCTTACCCATGAAGGAACGCCACTGCTTCTTTGCCTTCGAATAAGCCCAAAACAGTTCCTGTGCTTGCGAATCGATATCTTCGGGGCTCATGGATTGTGGATCAGGACCCCATGCATCTCCATCATCTGAACTTGTATCACTATCAGTGCCGCTATCCACATTCTCAAACGAAGGGAAGGCATCTGAGTGGGAAGGATGGGATTGCTGGTGCATGGGACTATTGTCCTGAGATGTCCAATGGGTGGTGGCATAGGGATCATGTTCTGACCAGGCTGGCCCTTCAACATCATGTTCTTCTTGGGGGAGAACAGCATATTGGTGAGCTGTGGTGGAATCCCGACCTCGAAGCGCTTGTGCGACGTTTCCGGGCGAACATTCGAGGATATGGCCCATGCGGCGAATGCTGGTGCGCATCTGCTCGAATTGCTCACGAGTGCTCGGCATTTGCCCCTGGTAAGGAGCCAAAAGCTGAACCAGTTGATTGTCTGATACGCTAATGGCTCGGAGAAGGAGCCATGACAGCCCCTCCCACGATACCGTGAGCCGGCCCTGCTCAGCAGCACGAGTGCGCACAACGTCAAACCTCTCTAAGAGGGTGTCCACCTTCTCGCCTGGGCGTGCTCGGAAGTCAAAAAGCTTACCGAGTGATTCCAACCTAATCTCCTCCGACATCCTACCGAATCTGGTCGCCAATTCGTGCATCACATATGTGGTTGGGTCCACTTGAACGCCGTTGATCGTTCCTCCAGCAATGATGATGGTGGGTGGAAGTTGCCTCGCAAACTCTTGTGCTCCACCAGTCAACTGGGACAGAATAGCCGCGCATTTCCGGGAGGGATCCCAATCGCTCATGATGGTCCAAAGAAGAATATCCCTTGACCAATCTGCAAACGAATATGTCGCCTCTCTCTCCGGGCCCCACTGCGGGGGAAGGCGGCCCTGCTGCCGTGCCGGAAGCATGAAGCAGATCGCACTTGTGATGCACACCGGAATACATGCGAAGACAATCTTACTTGCAGTAGACCTAGTCTTCGGGGATACACCGGCCGGTCTGAGATCAATCAGGTGGCGACTAGCCTTAAGTACCACGGCCGGATCATGCAAGACTGTGCTGTTAAATTCATGGTACATGCAATGGTTTCCAATCGAGGAGGATTTGTTGTTCACCTCTCTTTTCAACTGGTCACCCTTGTGGCCCCACATGGGTAGTGGGAGGGATTGGTAATGGGGACAGAACACATCCAAGAACAAATTCAAACCCTTCAGGTTTGGGAAATGAATCAAAGTTGTGTTCACCCCTTTCGCCCCTTCATGAATGACGAGCAATTGAACATCATGCACGATACGACGATGTCGAATGCGATGCTCTGTCCGCGACGCATTCAATGCATGCAACTGGACACGAATAGCCCTCCGCCGTCTCCGCTCAATCAACTCTGCTTTGCGCCGATTAAAGTGGATGGGCAATCGTGTCAAATGGTAGCTCCTGGACTTCTCATAGCCCCTGGATCTCGAATGGCTCCGAAACTCAAATGAACTGTTGTCAAATGAACCTTCGCCAGCAAAGCCGCCCGTGCTCCTCAAAATCATCTGACCTTCGCCAGTCTCTTCCAATGCTCGGGACAATGTGTCCTCTGTGATGCCCACTGCCGGCCTGAACGGCTTGATTGGCACCTGGTCCGTTTTCGTCACCAAAACCCAGTCAAAGTTCAGACCGACAGCGAGCACCAACAGACAGGCTAACATCGTCTTCATTGCGACGGACAACATGCCGGGATCCGCGGTCGACAAAAAGGAGGCTGGCCTATGGGGTGGTCCGATAGGGATAGTGTAGTGGTCTTAGATGGGAAAGTGATCAACCAAGTCAGGTGGTCCTAACCCCAAAAGCTAGCCTACAGCCGGGTTACCGGCTCCGCTACCAACTGAAAAATAAGGTGCCCTAAGGAACCTGAAACAGTGGGTGAAAGTAAGGAAAACAAAGCTGAGTGCAACGCGGTCCTTTTCCTCTATGCTTGTGTCACATGAAGTGCCTTGTGTCGTACCTAGGTCGGAGTTCTTGAGCCACCGGCAATGGTATTGAATCTGTACATGTATCGAGTGAAGCGAAGACTGGAAGCCGCTTCGACCTGCCGCAACTTCGACTTGGCTGGCAAAGTCTTGACTGGGGACCATCTGGAACATACCTTTCGAGTCGGGTGTTTCCTGTTAGTTGGTAAAATCATGTGTCCCTAGCCGGCGCCCAAGATCTCGGACCGAATTCCTAATTGAAGATCAGACCTCAACTCTGCTGAGGAGGATGGATCTTCACGGCATGCTTTCGTTCGAAAGTGCCTTTCATGCATTCAAGTAGCGCAGCTCTGTCGATCTTGCCTTTGGTAAGGCCGTCTGCGCACATGTCACGGGTGTCCACCCACCCGATGCTCGTGAGCAAACGAAGAGAAAGCATCTGCTTCAGCCACGCTACATGGCTCATCAAAGATTTCTCACTTGGTGATTTGTGATTCTCTTGTGTGACTGAATGATAAACGGACATTGCATCGAGATACAGCCGCACAAGAATCTTCAGTCCACCCTGCTCTCGAATCTCTCTCGCCCTCCACGCGTTCAAACAACCTTGTTTGAACTCATGAAGAGTGAGAGCAATACCAAAGGCTACATCCATAGCAGAGGTTGCTGCTAAAAGCTCGGCTGCATACGTTGATCTCACCACAAGTTTATGGGACTGAGAAAGGGACTCAATTAGGTGAGATGTCAAACGGCCGTGCTTATTCTTACCTAGCCTCAAGCATACCATTCCTTTGAGCGAATGAGCTGATTCGCCTTCTCGAGAAAACGCGGAGTCAGAATATATTTCAAGAATACTCAAGTCCTCCATGGATTCATAGCGAAGCCTCTGTGGGCGTCTCATGAGTTCACGAGTCAGTGCATTCAATCTCTTCAGATCAGAAATAGTTGCCTGCTTGTTTCTGCGCTGCAAAGACACAATATAAACGAGTACCCAAGGCTGAGTCAAGCTAGTGTAGGCAACTGCTCCTAAGAGTGACATGAACAAAGCCTGCTGGTGCTCGTTGCAAAGTGCATCTCGGTCGTACCCCTGGTAGTGTTTGGGGTGGATCGTTTTGAAGGCACTGATGTATTCATCCTGATGCATCTCTATGGATCCATCTGCTTGTCTCTCGTGAGTTGTGCCACAATTGGTGAATTTATCATACTGTGCGGTTAGTTTTCCAAAAGTGGCCTCTAGGAGTTGCATGAGTTTATCTACTTCCTTACGGACTCCAGTAAACTTAATGTCATCCACATGTATCGAGATAACAAGAACTAATGTTTCCCCTTTGAAAAGCAACATCAGCTGATTATCATACAGGGTTGACTGCATACCAAACTGTCTTAACAACTTCATCAACCTAAGTGAAAAAGCTCTGGGAGCGTCCCTGCAACCTGTTCCTGGCTTCAGGCATGCAAGAACATGCTTGTTTTCATCAAACTGCTCATAGCCTGGGACGCATCGCAAATGTTTTGCAGTTCCTTTCGGAATGGTGAAAGCGATGCTCTTCTTTGGTTCATTTGTCAATTCTTCCAATTCATCGAATGTCAGTCCTTGAAGAAAAGCTTTTGGCACGTCAGCAGCACCGAATACCCAGTCGGGCTCCGTTGCTGCTGCGCTTGCAAGAATCCTTTGTGAAAGCCGCTGAGCAGTACCTGCAAAGGTCTGCTCACCGTCCTTCACTGGCTCTTTGAAACCTCGCAAAGCCATTCGTGCCCTAATGCCTCTTTTTCCTTCGATGTACTTCCATTTCAGGACCATTCGAGAATCAATGATTAAAGGTGCATGCCTTCTTTCAACCATCTTGAAGCAACTATACTTATCCCAAGTTTTGTACTCTGAGATGATGGCTTCATCAAGTTCCTTACGGTGGGTGATCTGTTCTTGGGGGGTCATGATATCTGTGTCACGACTAATGACTTCTTTCTTCGCTTCTGAACCCAAGTACATCCTTACGAGTAAAGGTTGGTTTGCATGCTCCCTTTCTGAAAAGAAGATTGACAATTCTGGATCTATTTGGAGTTCGAGGTGAGGTCCTTCAGCGTCATATTCTAGTGAGTCTGGGTGAGTCATTTCGCTTAATGCTAAATGCACCTCGAAATCAAACGGATTGGTCTCTTGTTCAACCGGTGGAAATGGGGATTCAAAGGAAAATTCATCTAAATATTGTGTCTCTGGATCTTCCTTTATTGCAATTTCACACAGTTCTAACAAGAGTTGAGAATATTCTTTCGGGGCTCCGTCAAAATGTTGAAGAAACAAGACTTCGGCTTCGGATGAGACTTGACTATTGGTGTTTTCTTCTTGGATAGTGCTAAGTCTGGATGCTGGTGATCCATGACCTGATGGAGCCCTGTGTTCATCTGTTTCTGCTGGCTCCCGAATAGGAAGAGTGTCCACGACATCTTCCAACGAAAAATCGTGAGTGTGATCGAGACGGAAACATTGCATGACTGCAAAATGTGGCTGCTGTTCTCCAAACACCTTGGAGATGTGTACTTTAGCATGGTCTGACTGATATAGACTCATGTGGTCTGGATTCTGCATATCCCAGTTGAAGACAATGTTGATCTGAGGGCCGGACTGTCCTGGCAGTTTGGTAATGTTCCTTCCGACCCTGGCTGAACAAACATCGAACATCTGGAAGGATGTCCTGATGATGTAATTCAAGGCATGTGCGACTGACGGCCATTTCCTGCTAGCCTGGGTTACAACAATTTTACCCCAAGCATCTTCAATGATGCCGAACAGTTCTGTGCGCCTTTCAGCCAAAAAGTTCAAGAATGCATGAATCGTATCAAGTGCTCTCTTCGAGTTGTCTGGATGTGCAACTCCGTACAGTGTCACAGCGAACATGGCATGGCGAACATCCTGAATGCGATATGGCCGATTGATGCCATTGATCCTTAGCACGATGACACCGTCATGAGCTCTGGATTCTACCACTTGATAAGGTCCACTCCACCCTGAACTATCTTTATTAGTAGGGGTCCTATATAGTTCAACAAGGTCATCAACTTTGAATCGGTCTTCTGCTGTTAGCGTCGTGGGAACTTTCAATGCTCTAGTCACTCTAGCTGCACTAGTAGCACTAATCATACTTTGTAGTGCTATCTCCCGTATCCTGGCTTCTATTCTGTCGTTCATACCTGGATCATCTGTGATGGGTGGCAGCATACTAGGCTGTCTTCCTAAAACAACATGATACGGGGTTGTGCCACCTACGTGGGTTAAGGAGTTGCCACAGAACACGCACTGTCCTAGCAAGTCCTTGAAAGTCAAGTCAATGCCCTCTCGAACAGCTTGACTGTCCATGACGTGCAAGGCTTGGCGCAGAATAGCTCCTCTGCGCTCCACATATCTTGCGTGCTGCTCCTTTCCACGCACTTTGAGAATGACTCCCAGTCTCTTGAGATGCGCCTCTGCTGTGGCAGTGTTCAAACCTGATTCAGGATCGGTGACAAGGGTTTGCATCGGTCCAAAGATTGAAATCCATGCTGTCGATATGTTCTCAAGGAGTTGTGCTTCTGTCTTGTTCGGTGTCTCGATGGCAGCATGCCATCTTGAAGCTCTACAAACAAAATGATGGATGATGAATTCTTTGTAGAACATCAAGTCCGTTTCCACAACTTCTCCAAAAGACATCGCGATTTCAACAGCAGGTTTAGTTTCTCTTGGACGTGCTGCCCACATTCTGCATTCTTTGCATGTTGCGATAATGTTAGGAATCAAGTCTAAAACACTTTGGGGGACACCTGCATTCCTGAGGATTGATTGCATGTTTGATACTCCTGCGTGCCATAGTCTTAAATGAATCTTTCTGAGGGCTTTGAGGACAGTAGGTTCATGATTGCTACGCAGTGCTCTGAGACAATGGGTGATGTCATACCTAGTCCAGTCTGAGGGGTGAGGATCACCTACCCCAGCCTCTCGATAAGTTCTTCTTTCGCGTTCGACTAGGTCAGGTCCTCGCCCTGGTCGATCTGAGCTTGAAGCAGGAGGAGGTGCTGAAGCCGCAGCTGCTGATGGGTCCGCTGGCAACAGATCGGAATCATCAGGCAGCTGTGCTTGAGCCTCTCTTCCTGGTACATCTCTAGCTCTTTCCATCGGCTGACGGGGATGTCTGCCGGTTCGGGGAACACCCTTCCGGTGAGGAATAATGGCATGTTTGCAATCCGGGCCATAGGTATGGCTATCATGAGATGCAGGTCTATGTCGTTGACATCCAATACAATCCCAAGAAACTGTTTCTTCGTCTGGCCATCTGCACTCTCCTCGGATGCGAGTATGCCTGGCATCCGATTTAGAGACACGACCACGACAGCCGGGACATTTCCTGAAAGGATCTTCGTCGTCTCTAGCTGGGCCG
>JAODVM010321464.1:0-11608 GCA_025400095.1 Phenganax marumi
ACTACGCCCCTCATGGAAATCAGCCCTGTGTTGATGAGGCTAGCGTAGTGTATTTAAATAAAGTTTAAGAAGAAGTTTAAGAAGAATAACGTTCCTACTCGAAATTCTGGAATTGTTTTTTAATATTTAGATGTGGATGAATGCAAACAGACTGTCCGTGTTTGTCATCGAAATGCCATTTGCACGAATACTCAAGGAAGTTATTCTTGTGAATGTTTAACTGGCTATTCAGGCGATGGTGCCCTTAACTGCTCAGGTGAGACACCACTAAATGTGTAGTAATTATGATAACCGTTATGTTTGGTAGACATGCAAATCGACAGAAAATTAACCTCAGAAAACATGAAATCTATTGATAAACGTGCATCTTCACCCTTGAAATGAGAACATATGTTTTTATGATTAGGGATTGCTTTAACTTTTGTTTTTTTATTTTTTATGGAAGTTTAACTTTTGAGTTGTTTTACGTCGTAGTTAAAGGTGCGCCAACTTCGACATGGATTAAAAGTCGAAAGCCCAGATTTAGCTCTGTTTTGGAGATAGTTGTATTTTAAATCCAGTTTTGGTGTAAAAATAACAATACTCTTTCAAATGCTTGAATTGTCAAATTGATTAGGTAGCATTGAGCTATTAACCTATTATTCTCAGTTTAAATGAACACCTGGTATATTGCGGCCAAACTCGCCGTTGAAGGTTGGCTGGACATTTGAGGCTAAGTCCATGGAGAGGAAATTTGCGACCGAAGTCAAATTTAAGATAGTCGGCAATGAATTTTTGCGGAGGTGCTGCAGTGTAGCTAAGAGACTAAGTTTTGCTTTGTAATGAGGACTATAATCAATCGTCGGGATGTTTAGATTTACTTGTCAGAGGTAGAATAGTGCTGGTATACGTTGCTGAATTTTTCATGGTAATAGAATATAAAATTGTGGAGTCTTGCCGTGGCTATTCAGTGTGTTGCACTGTAGTGCTGTATAAGTAGACTAGAGATATAAACTTGCACGCAGCTAAACTTGCATGAGCTATTCTCACAGGGCTGTAACTACAGTGGGGTTTGGGTGGGTGTCGCACCCCCAAATTATTGCGATACTTCAGTTTTTTCGAGCAAATTTAACGATTGAAGAATCGCTCGTTGGGCAAGAAATATACTACAAAAAATACTTTACCTCTTCCTAAAGTCAATAGCGAATATTACATTTTAAGTTCTTTTAGTACATGTTCTTTAAATATAAATCCTCAGTATAAATAGTGGAACTGTTTATGTATATCGTGCTTGCAGTTGGTCCACGCCTTTTTAGGTTTTTCTCGTTGGCCAACATTTTCCTGCACCCCCCTGAATGGGACACCCAAGTTACGGCTCTGAATACTCATAAGCTGGGATTTAACAGAGTGTAGCGTGTTAACTCTTGTAAAGTCAGTATCTCAGAAACTTTGCACTGTCCTTGAGGTATCTAGCTACTTTTTCAAGCAACTTTGGCTTTGAGTCGTAGCTTTTTTAAAGAAATGTTTATTTTAACAGCAGGTTGGCTCATATGCAAGAAATGATTTTGTAGGCCAATTTTACCTAAAAGCCTTGATGCCACATGTTTCTTTAGAATAAAAGCATTGGTTTTGGAACAGCAATACTAGCTGTAAAATAACCAATGATCTCTGCTTTGATGCTTAATTTGTTGTTACTAAGCTACCTGTATACGTAGTGCGGCTTAGTTTCAAGTTAGAAAAGATTCTTGTGAAATTGTTATTTTTTTGTTCAAACATTCTTTTAAATTTTGGATTTCAAGTTATATTTCCTGTTTTTCAATCAATGTAGAGATCTACTTTATCGATGTCACTATTGTCAACCGTTATGGAAAGAACGTTATTGTTTTGACCAATCATCCCGAAGAAATATACAAAAGAGTGATCATACCGATTGGAGAAAGTTACAGAATAAAATCAGCATTTCCAGAAAGCAAGAAAATTTTTTTCACCGCCTTTAATGAATGGAGACCAATAAATATTAATGGCCGGCCCTCTGTTTTGGTATCAGGCAGTGCCACTTCAAACAGGGTGTTTTTTTACATTGAGACAGGTATCTTCACGACTGCAAAAGGGATTACCTTCCTTAGCGAACCAGTGATTTTTTTTATATTAATAACCAAGAACAACAAGGCATATGCTTTGCTTACTTAATTCCATAATATATGTATGTATGGATGTTATGGATAAGGAGGGGGGGTTTTATGCCAAGTAATTGTCGCAAGCGTTTAATTTCTGTTTGATCAGCTGCAGCCTGCTGGTGCTGTTCAAAGTCCCTTCACCTTTTGCTCTTTTTGTTAAACACAATGAGTATAGCACCATCAGCAGTGTTTAGATATTCCCACTTACCTGTCACTGCTGCTTGAGCCCTGGCTTTGCAGAACTGTAGTTGCCAAATATCTCTACTTGATGCTTTGACATATCTTGTCCTGATGCTCAGTTTGTACCGTTACTTGCAAACTAAACCTGTTGTCAGCCTCTGGTGACAACACATAATTGCACTGTGTTTTCTAAACTAATGCATGCGTACTGCGTGTTCTAACACTGTGTGTTCTAAACTAATGCGTAATAACTGTCTTGCATATAGTCGCTGTAGCAACGCATGCTCCAACTGATGCTTCGACCACCACTCCAACTGATCGTCCAACCAATGCTCAAGGAGAACCTGCAACTGATCCTTCATCTGAAGCTTTAACTGATGTTATACCCGATCCTCCTACTGAAACTACTACAGATGCTGTTACTGATGGTAATTTTACTATCTCGTAATATCGCATGCTTATTGTATTTTGTGAGGGAACTTTATTTCACGACTGTTGTATTACTTGGTATTCAGCAAGCAGTACATACAACTTGAATTTTGAACTTTCTTTTTACCAGATTTCAACTTTTTCCCCAATGCTATGTAATAATTCAATGTAGACCATAAACAATCATTGAAAAAATCACATTTAGCGTCAATGATATAGTGCTGCTTTATGTTACTGAGTCCTGTGTTTATATCATTCCAATGGACTATAAAATTGTAGAGTTGATATACATATTGCAGCGTTAGAAAATGTGGCTATAACATAAAAACAAACAGCACAGAATGACATGCAACTAGATTAATGATAATAATTCGTGTAGTAAAATTAGCTAAGTAAAAATTGTAGACAGGTTGTCCACTATTAAGATAATAGACGCGATTTAACTACGTGAAGTGGTAAGATGTTATAATGGTCTCAGAAACGTTGCACTCACCTTGACGTCGCTATAGTTACTATTTAGATGTGGATGAATGCAAACAGATTCCCCATGTTTGTCATCAAAATGCTATTTGCACGAACACTGAAGGAAGTTATTCTTGTGAATGTTCGACTGGTTATTCTGGCGATGCTACACTTAGCTGCTCAGGTGAGATACCGCTGAATGTGTACTAATTATGATAACCGTTGTGTTGGACAGGCATGCAAATCAACAGCTAATTGACTTCAGAAGATGTGCAATCTATTGATAAATATGCATCCTTGTCCTTGAAATGAGAACATAAGTTTTTATGATCAGGCGTTACTTGAACTTCTCTTTTATATCTTTGATAAAAGTTAAACGCTTGAGTGGTTTTACGTCATAGTTAGAGTGTCAACAACTTGGACATGGATTGAAAGTCAAAAGCACAGATTTAACTCTGTTTTGGAGATAGTTTTATTTGAAATCCAGTTTTGGGTGTGAGAATAGCGTTACTCTTCCAAATGCTCCAATTGTTTTTTGCTATTCAGATGTGGATGAATGCAAACAGGCTCCTCATGTTTGTCATCGAAATGCCAATTGCACGAACACTGAAGGAAGTTATTCTTGTGAATGTTTAACTGGTTATTCTGGCGATCCCAACTCGTACTGTTCTGGTAGGTTACAATCAAGTGGCTAATCGTGTAAATATGAAAACAATGTCAATTACTAAGACAGACAAAACACCCAAAACGAGAACATACTTGGAAGCGGTTCTGATGTTTGCTTGAAAAGATGATTGGCTTTCGAACAACCACTCCGAAGTTGGTGTACATGCATATTAGCAATATTCGTTGATTGTTTGAGATGTTCTCAGAGATCATAAGCGTAACCTACTATATTTCAGATGTTGACGAATGCCGAGTGTCTCCTTCTGTTTGTAATATTCACGCGAGATGCTCAAATACTGAAGGATCGTTTTTATGTCAATGTGAAAATGGCTACTCTGGTGATGGAAGAAGTCATTGCGCTGGTATAACCTATGTTAAATATTTTTGCCGATAGCCAGGCTTCTTACAATTTTTGGGCAAGGAACTATTTTGGTAACTGTATTTTTCAACTTCTGTTCAAATGTCCAAACTGTACTTAGTTTTTTTGTTGAACAGTGAATTGATATTTTGTCGTTGAATACATGTTCTTAGAAATCGACGAATGTGCTCAGACGCCCTCGGTTTGCGATAGAAGTGCTAATTGTTCAAATACTCCTGGTTCGTTTACTTGCAAATGTTACGAAGGATATTTCGGAGACGGGAAAAGCTGCACAGGTATAAGAAGAAAGTGGACAGAATCCTTAAAATGCTAAATTTTGTTCGCAATCGGGACTAGAACAGTTTAAATTGTCTTTTAGAAAATCAACGACCTCAATTTACCACTCCAAGTACAGTATACGCCATCTTATATGAAAAATTCGAAATTCAGATCAAAGCGAAAGATCCTGAGGGTGAAACTATGACTTATACTTTGATGTCCAACGGAAGTTTAACCACAACGCTAATCACGAAACAAGGAGCTCTCAGAATACCTCATGTTAATCAAAGTGGAACAGTTTATATTCAAGTGAAAGATGAAGGGGGAGCAACGCATGTGCTTATCCTTGACGTAAACGCCGTGCGGTGTCCATGTGTGAACAATGGTACATGTTACCGAAAGAAGGACATTTTGTATCCAGAAAATGCATCAGATTATCTTTGTCAATGTGCAGATCCATATACAGGGGGCTTATGTGAAACACGTCGAAATCCTTGTGATGAACTGCCGTGCCACCCAGGTCTAAAGTGTTCAGTAGCCCAGAATCCTGACGGATTTACTTGTGAGGACTGTCCAAAGTTGTTCAAAGGAGATGGTAAAAATTGCGAAGTTGATAATAATCAAGGTGTGTTCATGATGAAATTCAATCTGTCTATCACTTTTTAACACATCATGTTCTGCTGGTCTTTGCATCTTTCCACCTCATTTTTTTGTTCCTCAGCTGTTTGTCCTCTTCAAATAAACTTCATCCTGGACATCCTCTTCTCTTGCATGGGTTTAATACCTTGAGAGTTCCCTCCACACTTGGGTTTAATACCTCTAGACTTTTTTCCATAATGTCTTTTCATCTCATCCATTAATTTGTACGTTGAGAACGTTTTCAAATCTTTTGCTACTGTATGGAGAATTTTAAACGATATATTTTTCATTTTGAAAAACAATAGAGAAAATTTCAGTACATTCTTCATTGAAACTGACAGATGAAAAATGGGATGAAAACTTAAGGGACAATACATCAAAAGTTTACAAGGATCTTGTATCGCGAGTGACCATAGAGGTGCAATAATTACGAAAAGTTTCGATTGCTTTATATTATGGAGAAATACCTTCGAAATATGTTTAAATTAAACGTTTGTAAGGAAGTATGGTCCATCCCCATCACAAACTATGTTGTGAAAGTACGTTTATCACTTTACCTTGATCGTTCATTTCCAATTACAGATACGAATTCTATACGCTAGTGGTTCTGAGTTCAGTTTCCTCCTCATCAGAAAATTGAGGTAAATCAAAATGAAAACCCATCTACGAAGAATCTTGTGGTTCATTTCTTAGCATGTGTTACTACCTCCTAGTAGTGTGGATCATGGCACAGGTCTTACGGCCTTGTTATAGGATGGCTCTGACAATTCATACCGCGTAAATTCGATATAAGTCGTCAAATGAATACACTACACGACAAGTTTATAACGTCTTTAATATTTCTAACCGTCAAACTACAACATAAAAAACAAATAATCGCAATTATAAAAGAAATACTAAAATTTATAGCAAAATACGATAAACTTACGACTTGTGTGCCGAAGCCAAGAACCCCGCTAAAACCCAAGCCAGCCTGAAAGCCCGCCGCGAGTGTGGCATAAGTGGCCCCAGAAAGTAACGGCCGAAAGGGCGTTGCAGCATGTACGAATACAGTAGCTTGTTCTTTAACTCGCAATTATACAATCTCGGTTAAAATGGCACAATGAATAAATAATTAATTTTGTATACTCGTTGTGTTTTTAGCCAAGGCAGTGTAGTCGTAGATTTCGAGTTGATTTTCACTGAAACGACAGAAGACCCTCTTGCACCTCTGAAAAAAGTTGAGAAGACTGGTAGACTTGGAAATATGACATTTACAATGAATGGTAAGTAACTGCTTATCAGATAAAGCCGACATTAGCTTAAATTCCTCTCGAGCCGACAAGTTTTGTGACGAACATTTAACGGAAAAAAGGGCTTTTTTAAATAAATGAATAAAAAACTATATATTTTCATCAAGTTGGTCCTTACGAAGAAATGCAACTTTTAACTTATCTACACCAACAATGTTGCTCTCGTCAGAGGTTTCACAAAGCATGGGCGACGACAATCCATTCCAAAAATGGGGGGGGGGCGGATTCTCTAATAGGAGAGTCCTGGGATAGGATCTCCAGAAATGTTTTGAATTTTGACATTCTGTAACGGCTTTCCAAAGTTCTTATAGATCCTTTTGCAACAATGTAATTATAGTCAAAAAGCATATGTGAGATTGATAATCAATTTTTTAAATTTCATAATCATCTGAACTAAGTTTGACTTATACATCAGTACATGCGATGTTGGTATTTGCTTCCTGTGGTCTTAAGAATATCAGACATTATGCTTTATTTTATGGAACGTTTTGAGTCCAACACAATCGATGCTGAATATTTTCGAATTGGATCGTAATTCTCATTACAAACATAAAGAAAACTAAACAATGTTGTAAAATTGAGGGGACAGTGATATACCCGTCCCTCTAAAACCAAAAACTGGTGGGGACACGTCCCCCGATTCTCCCCCCCCCCCCCAGGATTGACGCCTTTGGTAATAAGGTGTCAAATAAAAAAATCTGTAGATCGTTTAGTCTTTAGCGCGCATTGCTGTCCGCCGCATAAACGCTCTTTACCGTTTGTGTAGGAATATCGGACGAAGACAAGATCCTCGGTCTTGATAAACCTATCTTTATCGTAATCATTGCTGCGGTCGTTTTGCTCATTCTCCTTCTTGTTGTTGGTGTTTGCATGCGTATCAGGCGACATCAGATATACGGTCACGAGAAACTCAACAGAAAGAATATCGACAATGAAAGAGATGTTCAATCGAGAGAAATTACTTGCAAGGAGAAAGAAGTCGAAGAATTGGATCTAAAAGTGTTGGATAACGAAGTTGTGTCTCTTGACGACGAAGTAAAAGCAGCCCCTTAAGTGCGAACTGCATGTGACAGCATGTCTCGTTTACATTGTATGTCTGTTTAGTATAAATGGTGCTTAGACTTTAAAACGCACTAAAATGTGAACTATAGCTACAGCCAGCATAGAGTAGATGCATATTGATTTTGCTTACCCACAATGTATATGTAATATTATCGCGTCTGATAGAGGCCATAGACATTATCGTTCTTATAGTATGATTTATAGAACTTGATGATACTGAAGTACACGCGTGCAAACAAAGTAGTGAAAGACAGTTGTTCTTCATAATTATGCAATTGTAAAAATGTAGGTGAAAACTACAAGCGTATACAGTTGCGAGTTGAAATATAGAAAGTACGTTAAAAGTTGATCAAAAATAAAATATACTTGATTGAACACGCTGCAGTGCACATAAAATAGTAGCAATAAATGTGTGATATTCACTGCCAAGATGAGCGTGACATTAGAAAAATAGTGCGGAAAATAAAACTAATATTATAAGGGAAAAATCTTACCATGACTAATTTGGACATTGATTATTGAAGGATTGTACTTCCAACGGAGTCGGTAGACTTGAAAGAGTTTTGAAAATGTTAATCATGTTGCAAATAGGAGTGAAGTATCGATTTGAACTGATATTTCAAATATCGAATTTAACTACGGTTTTTCATCTAGTCAAAAGATTTGAAAGAATTTATTCTCACGAAATTTTAGCCAGTGACTAAAAATCTAAAATACAATAATTTTCGTAACCAAATTCAGGTCATTATTAGGACTTTATACTGACGTGAGAAGTGCCGCCTCTTGTAAGCAAATATTGCTGAATGCAAGGCTAGTATGGCTAGACCAAGAAGGGGTTCATGCGAGGACGCCTAGTAAAATATCAGAAGCGATAAAACGATATAAGGGCATTTTGGTTTTTGTTCGTTTCATGCGCCGTTCTATGTAAGGGGAAGGCTAGGCAGCTGCCTCCACAAATTAAACAAGGGGCTTTCACATTTTTCATGGTGGATTAAATCGCCACAGCTTACGAGCCTTACGTACAGTTACGTTGCAAGGCTGGAAAGCGAGCTTTTAGCTTTATAAGGAATGAACTCTTCCTGATGTAACAAGGAATCATGATCGATTTATCTGCCAACTTTTCATGTTAACCTTATCCAGATTCCGCGCTGAATTTTCGTACTAAAACCTCTCCGTACATTTTAGATTTATGCTTGATAATGATATTCAGCTTTTTGTTTAATGTTTTTTATGGCAAAACGAACTTCCCATAATTCTGAGACAGGCGGGAGAGAAGGCCTCCACAACTTACAGCTGCCCAGTGTCTGTCTCAATGGGCCACTCTGCCATTGTTGAGTTTTACTTTGTGCTTCAGTACGCCTTGGGCATTAGGATGTGTTGATATGGCTCAACAAAAGAAGTCACATAATCTGTTTATTTCCAAAAGTACTAATCGTCCAAAAAGTGTGGATGATCCACACCTTTAAAGCCGGTTTTCCACTAGGCGGAATTTTCCGTGCGGAAAATTAATCTACCAAATTGATTGGCAAGCAAAATAATGTGGAACCAATCACGTTGCCAGATTTATATCCTGCACGGAAAATTCCGTCTAGTGGAAAACAGGCTTAATCACTTATGGTTTAATAATACACATGAAGTCGAAAGTAGTGATAAGACTTATTGATACATGCAAAGATATCTTAGTTTTTATAATGTTAGGATTTTTGATGTACTCTGGATATTGAAATGTACATGGTATAATGATGTTATACGAGTACGACTTCGTGACAGATAAAGCCACTGCATTAAAGACACAACTTCCCGGCGTTTCGAAACATTTCTTATTACTACCACTTACACAAGCTAGGACTGCGCCTTTCACGACTGAGGTTGCGGGTTCAATTCTCAGCACGGACGTTACTTTCTCATGTGAACAGAGTCTGTCAACTACTCTGCCGAAAGTCGTAGGCTTTCCTGGGTACTCTGGTTTTCTCCTACAGGGAACTTGACAGGGTGGGCTAAGTAAAGAGATTAGAAAAGTAAAAATTGATTGTTGTAGAAAAAGACGACAGTCTACGACAATATTATTCATATACATAATTAGAAAAAGCAATGTAAGTAGTTACGTATTTCAGCTTACGCTGCAAAGTAACCATACGTAAACCATCTATAACAAAAAAAAATAATAATAATAAAATCGAACGATCTAACTGTTAATCAACACATTTAGGTGTCTATATTTTAAGTATCAAAAGATGATTGGGTAGGCTTTGGAGCAGTGATAAGATCAAACATCCAGATGATTGTTCTGTTAAAGAAAACTCAGAAATGGCTGTTTCCGAGATTATGTAAAGTAATTTGATTAAATTCTGTGGTCAAATTATCTGAAGAAAATTTGAAGGAAATTTCACAATTTCTTTAAAGCGACATTTCGAGCAAAATCAGGGTAAAAAGGTTTTCGGTAGTATTTCAAAGTCGAAGCACTGGAGCCCTAACAGGCTAACACGTGCCCTGGCTTGTAACGGGCTTGTAATGGGCTTGTACATGGGCTTGTAGCAGGGCTTCCACTTGCAAGGTTTTCTGCCGAAAAAAGGAATTTTTAGCACAAGAAAGAATTGTTCAAGGAATTGTGACTGACAAGGAAATGGCAAGGAAAAATGGCATATGATTTTCAGAACGTTGAGACACGTGCCTCAACACTATTTTTACCGACAGTTAGTCTATAGTGGCAACTTTTCCAAATGATAAATAACAGCAAGTTTTGACACGACTAATTTTTCTGATTTCAATCGCAATTCAAGCAAGTGGCCAATTGGACATTTTTGTTCTTTTTCAAATTGGCCTTTTTAAGGCTTTCCACTTTCAATCAGTTCCACTGATTAGTTCAGTTACTTCAATGTATATTAGTATTCATCCTTTTTCTTTAATACCGGTCTCATTATGTTAATATATATTACACTAAATGTTTCCTAGAATAAACAAAGACCTTATTGTCATTCTAATTGAAGTGTTCATGAAATATAGCCACAATACATTTCTTCACCCGATCAAGTGATTTGTGCAAGTTTCTCAAAAAATTGATCAACTTCCTGTTTGTACGAATCGACCAATCGCTTTGTGTTTCAGTGGCTGACTGACCAATTGGGAAGGAGCATGTCCATAAACAGGAGGTTCACCAATTTTTTTGAGAAACTTGCGCAAATCAGTTGATCGGGATGAGGAAATGTATTGTGGCTATATTTCATGAACACTGCAATTAGAATGACAGTAACTGTTTCATAGTGTCATAACTTTCATTGCATGTACTTTTAGGTTATACTACAAATTATGCTAGGGGGTGTATGATGACCGTGTATCTGTATGAAGGATTTTTGGAGATTTAAATATTAAGGATTTTGTTTTCAAAAAAAGGAATTTCACAGACCTTGGAAGGATTTTTAAGGATTTGCGAAGCAAAATCCTTTATGTCATCGAGTCTGTAAGTGCGTGTATGTATGCGTGTATAATGCGTGCGTGCGTAACAATCAGCTAAACATTTTTAGCTTTTTGTTCTCAACTAAAAGTCGTGAAATAAGACTGTTCGCTGTTAGATATGTCAGTGAAAATGTTTTTTAAAGCGAAATATTAATAAGTTTGTTTGACAAGGAGCGGGCTATACATGAAAATTGAACTATGGTGCTTCCACTACATTCGATTCTTTTCGATTTTTTGATAATGTCAACGAGTTCAAGTTCAAATTACTAAATGGTTTGTCTTTGGCTTTTCGTTCGTTTTACGTTTTATGATTTGGCAAAAACGTGATTTCTTATCATTTCTGTCTTAAATCGCAAATCCTTACGCACTGTCTCAGTGCCTATTTTTCATGATGGAGTTGTGGAAGCACTGGCTTGTAGTTGTACGAGAGACGAACACAGGTTACAGTCGCGATTTCACATTACTTTTCCGCGGAATGTTGCGAACTTCGTAGGAGAATAACAGAATTCGTTGCAAACTTCCAAATTTGGAAGCCAATTAGCGAACGTACTTCCTTATTTTGAATTGAACTTTCGAACTTACAATCGTATTTACCAACTTCGACGGCACCGAAGTTCAGAGTAAGTGTATAT
>JAODVM010321574.1:0-11608 GCA_025400095.1 Phenganax marumi
GATAAATTTCATAAATTTTCATAATTTTATAACCTAGTTCAAGAGCTTTCTGCACCTCCATACTGGTCCACGTACCGTGAATCAAACGTTCACTTTCGTTTTCGTGTGTACAATCGTAAATTTTCCCTTTTGCACAAGAAAAACACAAAGCAAAAATTAATTTTCCGTTGATACGGGCTGGTAGAACAGGGAAAAGTAAATCTCGTGGTGGAAGTATACTACATTTCATTAAACCGAATACGTCATTTACATTGAGTGTCTCGCATTCATCGTCTGTGTAAATTATCGGGTGCATAACTGGAAAATAATTCTTTTTCTGAACATGCGGATATAATGAACAGAAATCAATATACAAACCTTTCGAGTGCTTGTTAGTCAATGTCCAGTACAAGCATGCAGGCGAAGTTCTCTCCCCGAAAAGTGCGTCACGAGGATCTAATGATAAATTTTCAAACAAAATATGCTTTCTTTTTTTTAATTGTTTCTCAGTAAACCTTGTTCGTTTAAGATAATCACATTCCCACATGACAACAACCATATAATCATTAGCTCTGTTGATGTAGATTATAGTACGATTCGTTCAAAACAGTATTAATGTCGTGGTCTTCAGAACACTTATCACACTCGTGATAAAAGCAGCCAAAAAACTGATACGCAGTTCATGTATCTTCGCAAAAAACGTCAACGAAACGACCTAGAATTTTACGTTCACCACTTTGAGACAATCGACTCTCAAGCACGTGACCTGTTTGTTTTAGTTCATTTTGTATCTCTTTGAGCCAACATAATGCTATAAGACTTTGATTTACGTTGCCCCAGTAACCTGATGCCGGTAATTGCCCGATAGTGCATTTATTCAAAAAGTTTTTACAATATATTTTTAAAGCTAAAGAAGCAATAGTCGTGCACGTTTTATCGTAGAAAGGTCTTTCGTTAATAATAATAATAACTTATAATAATAACTAATAGTAATAATAATAATAATAACTAATAGTATTAATAATAATAATAATAATAATAGTAATAAAAATACACTTATTTTCATTAATTGTAATGTACATTAAATTTACAAACTATTTAATAATACTAATAATTGTTGGAGACAATAATAATTTTAAATGATTTAAACAGTCTTTTAGTAGTTTTTAACAGCTAAAAAGTAGAGAGAAAAGGGGGATTCTGGGACAAGGGCATACCCCCAACCCAATTTTGTTAAAATTACTATAAGCTACTGCTAAAGTAATTACAGAATTTGGGGTATCCTAATTTGCATATCAAAATGGTGCTAAAGTATAAGCTACTTTATACACATAGCAACAACAACAACATTGTGTACATTCCTCTTGGCTATGGTAACTAGCAAATTCCTTCACTAGTTGAAAAAATTTTTCAACTGAGAAAATCATTTTCAAAATCGCTTATTGCTATGGTCAAAAAGAATGTGTCAACAAACGGTTGCTAAGTATTATATTACTATACAGTCTTTGTTTTGTTTATAATACTCAACTCTATAGGCATCTCCATGAATAGTGAACTCAACATTTTGATCGTTAGCTTGCTTGATTTTCTCTGGATCTATATTAAAGAATCTACTAGCCTCATCTATACTTGAAAAAAGACTCAATCCAACCTGAACCTATATGAATTAATTTTACGGGTGAGTTCATTTATTTAGTATAGAAGTTTTATTGCAAGAAAGTAATTATTTTACCAAGTATCCATCCTCCAGCAAGTCCAAGTGCCCCAGAAGCAATGTGTTGATATTGTTGCATTTCACTTGAAGGTTTATAATAGTCATCTAATACGGATTCTCGTTCCCAATCTAAGTTGAGTTGTTGAATCTGTCTCAAAGCATTACTGGTAGTGTTGATGTCTGGTTAGCGTCTGATAATTCTTGTCTATATTTTTCATTTCTAGCAATCTCTGGTTTATTCCATTTTTCCTTTTCAAAAGCTAACTTTTCCAAAGCCAAGTTATGTCTTTTCATTTCTTCCTCATAATCAGAATGATTAAGCTTACTAAACAAAAATCCAGCTCCAGCAAAAGCAAAAGCATTAAATATTCCAACAGCTACTGTGGATGCCATTTATTTAATGGCTTTGGAAATGTATTTATTATCCTCAAGATATTTAACAATGACTGATCCAATAATAACCGCTCCAGCTAATTTTAGAGTTCCAATCATAGATTGAGGTGTACCAAGAGGTTCACCAAATGCTTTTTTACTAGCCATACTTACTCCTACAGCTGATATGGTTAATATAGCTGAATTATAAATTTGATTCATATATTTATTTTCTGTTGTTGTGCTATTAGACTACTCATTTATTTATAGTTAGAACATTTTTTTCTGTTTTTCCCTTTGGTCAGTCAAATGTGTCTAGTTTAACAACACTAGGTTCATGTTTTTCCATAACAGGTCTCTTAGCTTCAGGTTGTTGTTGTTTCTTAGGACTGTACAAAGTATTTGAAAAGTTGTAACAAAATAGTCCAACTCCAAGTAGTGAAACCACACCAATGTATCAAATATATCCCCAGTTGTCATCATTATCTTGTTTTTCAAGTTCTTTAAGTTCTTCTTGTCTCTTTTTCTTGGCTTCTTTTGCTTGTTTAGACATTCAGATAGTTTTTTACCCGCTTCTACTCTCTTAGGATCTTTAATTTTTACCGGAGTATTCAAGATGAGAGGTCCTGTTGTTTGTGAATTAGTAGTGTCTGTACTCATTTATTTTATATAAATAAATTTTATTCTTCAGCTTCAACATGAAAAAGTAAACTGCTCTCATTACCATTATGTTCCTCCAGCAGTTTGTTTAATTCTAATGTAGAATAATTTTATCTTTTCTGGATGATCAAACAACCACCCAAAGTAAAATGATTTATTGATTTCATACACAACAACTCCACCAAGTTCTCCAAGTTTCTTTGTAGAAAAGTCAAAATTTACAAGATCTTTTTTAACTTCAGAATCATCTTTTTTAATAGCTACTATTTGATATTTAATTTTCAGCTTTGTAATAGTGCTGTCTTTGTCAAACGTGTGTGTTAAAAGACTGATTTTTGTACTGTCACCTGCGCTAGTTAGGTATACAAAACTAGGAGGATATCCACTACTATAGTTTGTAGGATACATCCATTGATAAATTAGTTGATTGTAATGAAATTCATACTGTAATGTTTTTGTTTTTGTTGGTGACAACTTGTATCCATAATTTAGAGTCATTTATTTAATAAGTATTTAAGTTTCAACTAAAATACTTAGACAAGATTCATTTCCATAGTTCTCAATAGATAGAATCTCAAAAGATAGAATTCATGATCTACAAAGAATATTTGACCAGCCCAAGAGAGTTTTGACTCTACACTTTGCATATCTTGACTTATCAAGTCAAAATTTATAGTTTTGAATCCTTTTGTTTCAATACAAATTGCATACTTAAGAACAAGCCTAGTAATCTTGTCATTGTCAAAAGTGTGATTCAACAATGTTATTTTTGTTGAGGGAGTAAAGTTTGGTAAATAGACAACAGAACTGTTTGGCAGAAATCCACCACTGCTAGGCACTGGAGAAGGACTAATATAACCACTTATACTTATACTATTATATGAAAAATGATATACCAAAGTATTTCTGTTTACAAACGATAGAAAATTAGAGTTGGCTACAACTATATCGTACTTATTAGTTTGAATATCACACTTGTTAGTTTGAACATCAGACTTGTTAGTTTGAATAAAGGACTTGGCTGTATTAAGTTCTGACTTATTAGTTGGAACATCAGACTCGTTTGATTGAATTTTGGACTTAGCTAGTCCGCTTTCAGACTTGAGTGATTCGATATCTGTTTCAATTTTTTATAAGTTGTTATCATAACCATAATTTAGAGTAATTTATTTAAAGTATAAATCTTGCTATAAGTAGTCCAATGACTAACATTGTTCCCACAGTTTCAATCATGTTTGTTCTTGTAAAACTTGTAGACGTTTTTCACAAACTTTTAAGACCTTTTGAGTCATCTATAAGTTTACTTGAAGTTGTCTTAGGTTTATTTGTAGGTGTTTTTGACAAACTTTTAAGACTTTTTGAGTCATCTATAAAACTACTTAAAGTTGTCTTAAGACTGTTTGTAGACACTTTTGAGTAACTTTCAAGTACTTTTGAGTCATCTACAAGTTTACTTGAGGTTGTCTTAGAATCATCTATAACGTTAACGTTGTTGTTTTTACCAAATTTCATAGATGTCGTTGCCGTAGTTAAAGTGTTGTTGATTCCTTCTATAGGTTTGTCTAAAATGATCATATCAGAAGGAACCAATATAATTCCCGGACTAATGACCATATTCACAACAACGTTTGTATCTTGAATCGCTTGTCTCATATCTGAGATCGTCACCGTAGGATCATCTTGAACTACAGTGTCTTGAACAAGTTGGTGGAAAACGTCCTGAGTCTGTGAACTTTTGCACCTTTATTAACAATACTCCATCTTGTTTTTGCTTGTGAACCTAAAACACAATACACAAAACTTTCCATAGCGTGTTGAAGAAGTTTTTGTCCTGTTTGCGTAAGTCCATCCGAAGTTTGTTCTATAAACAATTTCCAATCATTTGATTCTGACTTGGGAACTATCTTATCAACGTATTCATAACCAATGCCTAGAATACCCATAGTTTTGTTATGTTTTGGAAATGCATAATGATATTTTCTTATCCTTGATCTATCCTGTGTATTAAGAAATAACTAAGTGCTTCTCTGGTGTGTTTTAGTGTATATTTCCACACTTTTTTTGTTGGAACGTTTTGTTGTATAAGTTTGATATCATCTTTGTTGACATAAGCACTTAACTTGTTTGGATATCTCAAGAACCTCTTCATATGATAATAAAAGTAATACTTGGCAATACTTAAAACCACTTTGGGTTGATTTGGTTTGTTGATATGTTCCATACTTATTCCAGAGTTGTAACTTAGTACATAAGCAGCCACTAGACTTGTAAAATAGGGATCTTCAAGGCAGTTAAAATTTGCTTTGGTAATATCTTGTTCATTCTTAGAGTTTTCCCCCTTGACATTTAACGGTTCAAGTTGACACTTGAAATGATCTTGTTCATTAACATAAATCTTAAAGCTCTCAAAATCAACATCATTGTCATTCATTTTTAGTCCTGTAACTGTTCCTCAATTGTTCCAAATTCTAGGAGTCCAATACAACGCCCAGGAGTATATGTCCTTGAATGTTTTTGAAGTAATGTCTGTTCCGTAGGTATCACTCATGTCATAATCAATGCTGGTACTAAAAGACTTGAGATCTGGATCTACAGAAACATTAAATTCAAACTTACTCAAGTCTGCATTGGGATACTTTTTAATGAAGTCATCTTTGAGTTTTTGTCTTTGTACATTTCCAATAGACTTTGCTTTTTCATAGTTTTTACCATACACAGTCTTTTATTATTGTTCCCAGTCCATTTATTTAACATTTTTCTGTTGTTAAATAAATGAACAAACTTACTTTGTTTATGAGCAACAATCATAAAGAAGTCTTCATTGACAAGAGAATTGAAACAATTTCAGACAGTAGACTATTTCTTAAGTCAGCTACAATTTTTTGGAACTACAAAAACATAATCTCATGAGAAAATAACTTTATCAAAAAAGGCACGACTACACTTTTGCTTCCTGTGGGGTACTTAACTTTTGACGACATGAAGAAAGAACTAAAAAAGTATGACATTGAATTAGAAAAACTTCCATACACAAACAAAACAAAGATATTTTGTGCAAATGATAATCTAGACCTAAAGAATTTTGGTTTACTACTTGGGTTTACTGTTGACAAGAAAATAACTCAAAACGCATGGGCTGGGTCTGAAGCTGAATGTGACATCAATCTAGGTTTAAGATACGTTAGAGTACATTGTGACGCTGTGAACAAATCAATGAATTTTAACACAAAAGGAAAAAGAAGTTCGGCTTTTGTAACTTTACCCATCACAACAACACAAACTTTGAATGGTTCTGTAGCATACTATAAAGACATTGAATCTGAGGTTTTGATTTACAATGGAATTTGGAACAAGTTTACATTTGATGTCACAACAAACAACAACAGTGATGATATTGGATCTGTATTATTAGAACTCTACGTTAAATAAATGAACAACTTTTCCAAAGAACAACAACTTAGAGACTTGTACTATGATCCTAAAACTGGGTATATGTCTGCAGAAAAACTTTATCAAAAAGCGCACGGTGTTTCAAGAAAACAAATACGCAGTTGGTTAAAGACACAAGACACTTACAGAAGATACAAACGCGTGGTAAGAAAGTATAAAATGCAACAAACTTATGTTAACGACCTAGCAGAACAAATACAATTAGATCTTGTTGATATGAGCAAACTTAGATACAAAAATCAAAGTTACAGTTGGATTCTCACAGGCGTAGAAATACTTTGTAGGTTTGGTTTTGCTGTTCCAGTGTGTAAAAAACACACGCAAAATATGACTGAAGCCGTAATCAAGCTCTTAGAAGAGTTTAAAACTAGGTTTGGGGGTACCCTGACAAAGTTCAATTTGATGAAGGAAAAGAATTCTACAGTGTTGGTGTTAAGACTTTACTAGAGAAGCATGCGATAGAGTATTTTTCCACAAAGTCTGAGAGAAAAGCAGCTTTGGTTTGTAGTATGTAATGTGGGGGTTCTGCCCCATAGGTGCTTAAACCTCGATTCGCCTAATACAAATCTATATTAAACGCCCTCCCCAAAGGGGGGGTGCTTATTGGATGTATTTTCCTAAATCAGGCTCCTACCCCCCCAAAAAAAACCAACTCCTACGTAATAGTAGCTTATACAAATAAACTCAAAAACTTGGGGGGTGGTCAAACCATTTTTTCCCCCAAAAATGAACCTTTTTTGCTGTGTCAGCAAAAAAATTTTCCCAACTTTTTTAAAAACTCATGTATCTAAAAATTGAGAATCGCTTTTTAGAAATGAAAAGCATCTATTTTGTTTTTACATGTAAATATGGAGCAATGAGATCCCAAGACAAAAACTCTAATAAGGCAATCTTAGAAAGAATGAAAAAGAAATTAATAGAAAATCCAATTATTGATGATGAGGATCCAGATATAACTAGACACGACAGAGAATTACAATATTTAAAGAAATATGGTCCAATTAAATTTCAATCAAATGAAGAACCTAAAGACGAAGAAGAAATAGAATTTAGAAGAAGAAAACTACTTGAAGAACATGGATTAAAAAAGAGCAAACATGAGTTGGAGTACTTAAAGAAATTTTCATCGAAAACAAAGTCCAAAAAAGTAGAGGATAGTACTACGGCGTATACAAGTAAGAATCACTCTCCTAATTTGCATATTACTCGCATGACTGCGTATACAAGTAAGAATCAAAACATGGCTAATTTAGAATTGAGACAAAAACCAAAAGTTAATTTAGAATTAGCTTTAAAGAGACCAAAACGAGACACTAAGAAACAAGAAGACAACAAGAAAAGACCAATTTCGTTTGAAATTGAGAAGCCAAAGCGTGGAATAATTAAAGGAGAGGAAACACTTACTGGTAAAGCATTTGGACCACCTTCAAAAGAAGAGTTCTTTACTAAATTAAACACGCATGAAGAATTAAAGCCTGGATCTCAACAAACTCAATTTATCCCACATGCTTTTAGAAACATGGACAACACATTAACAAGAGTTGGGCTAAAGACATCTGCCAAAAACGCATCAACTAGATTCAGACAGACTCAAAGAAACTCAAACACTGTGGGACGCCCTGTTGGAGCATTAGAAACACGTCTTCCTCCAACCTCAACAGAGAGAATAGTCAGCCATGATAAAAGTAACTAAAGAACTGCATAAATTAGTAAAAGAAAGTAGAGAGATGGGGAACTAAGAATATTTAGATACTCTGGAAAACACATTAAACAAAGAGAATTGTGATGATGTGGGCTCTGGGACAAAGCTTATGCAAATTAGGGGACTCTATAAAAATTACTATTACAATGCCGGGAAAGGACAAATTAGTATAAGATACTATTACACTGGGAATTCCCCCTAATTTGCATATCATCCCGCACGACTGCACAAAAAAATTAAGCGTATATAAATGTAGAAAAAACATGACTTCACAAAACCAAAATTTATCAAGAAAAGACCTACTAAATATAGGAGGCAAAATACTTAAAGATGAGCATTCAGGAAAAACAAAGTCAAGTTTTATTAAATATTTTGATGAAAAAAAGAATGTTTTACACAGCAAAATTAAAGATGAAGAAGTTTATGAAAAAGTGCCAGAAAAATTGAGAAAGAATATTGAGCGCATGGAGATAAATACAGAGCAGAGTATTGGAAACAAGTTAAAATAACGGCAGTAGAAAAACAACAAGAGCTTAAAAAAGAAAGAAGAAGAGAAGTTTTTGACTTGAAAAATTTAATAAAAACTGGCAACTTTAAAAATTATATTTTACAATGTAGTAAAAATAATCAACCTAGTAGAAAAATAGAGTTTAAAATGACTAAAAAAGCTTTGAAAAATACTGTTAAAACATTTCGTGCAGATGGTAATAAAAGATCAAATATAGACGAGTTTTTAGAGGATGCTATACCTGCTGCGAGTAAATTAATTTCTGAGGAAGGAATGAATCATAAGGTTCAAACAAATTTCAATTGTATGATGAAAAAATATGATCCTGCTTTTGGTAGAGACACTACTGACATGGCTCATCTTCATAGTAAACAAGAACTCATCTTACTCAGGACTGATTTAAACTTAACTCTTAAAAAATGATTGAGAAGATTTTAGAGGCATTTCAAATGTATCAAAAGAATGGCTCTGGATGGCAATTAGATTGCATCATCAGCATAGACATAAAAATAAGTAATTCGGGCATACATCCTGGATCTTCTTATGTTGAAACCTCCAAATGGATATCAGACAAGAAAGCAAGTATAAACCCTCAAAATTCTGACCAAGAGTGTTTTAAATGGGCTATTACAACTGCTGTGTTTACAAACAATGATAAAAATCATCCTTATCGAATCACAAATTTCCTAAAAGAGAAGTCAAAACTATTAAACTTTGAGAATATTAAGTTTCCAACAGACCTAAGCCAGGTCACTAAATTTGAGAAACAAAACCCAGATATTCACATTAATGTGTTTTTGGTCACAATGACAAATTTATATTTCCTCTAAGAATTTCTGAGGAGAAAGCAAATGTAAGACTTCTACTTTTAAATGATAGACACTATATTGTCACTAAGAATTTAAGTCGGCTTGTAAGCGCTCAAATTTCAAATCATAAATGCGCTAAATTTATATGTGATCGCTGTCTAAATGCTTTTACTACTCAAAAGTACTTGATAAACACGATGAGTATTGCAGATTATACGACCCAGTGAGACTCGTTATGCCAAAGAAGAATTCGTTTGTAGAATTTAAGAACCACCAGTTTAGACACAAAGTTCCATTTAAGATTTATGCTGATTTTGAGTGCTTTACAAAACCTATAAAAAATAAGAAAGGAAACTCAACTTTACAATATCAAAAACACGTGCCTTCTGGGTTCTGTTATTACATCAAGTGCTTTGACGACTGTGTCTTTGAACCCAAGCTAGTTATTCAAAGAAAGAAAACTGAAGACAAGGACATCTCGAGAACATTTGTGAATCTTCTTGAGCAAGAGATAAAAGACATATACGAACGGTTTAAATTTCCAAAAGCAATGAAACTTACTCAAAAGGATAAAATCAATTTTGAGACATCGATGAACCGTTATGTTTGCGAAAAAGAAATTACTGAAAATAAAGTGAGACCACTGTCATTATACGGGTAAATACAGTGGAGCTGCTTGTAATGACTGTAACTTATTAATGAGATCACCAAAGTTCGTCCCAGTTATTTTTCACAACTTAGAAAATTACGACGCTCACTTATTCATAAAAAACCTTGGAGTGTCCGAAGGAGAGATTAATTGTATTCCAAAGACCAAGGAGAAATACATTAGCTTTTCAAAAAAAGTTCCTGTTGGTGAATTTACTTCAAAACAAACTGGAAAGTTAGTAAAAGTCACACGCGAGTTGAGATTCATAGATTCATATAAGTTTGTGTCTCAGAGTCTAGGAAACGCAGTTAGTAATCTTAATGGACAAGGTTTACACAACTTAACGAGATACTTTCCTGATCACGTGGAACTACTCTCTCAAAAAGGTGTTTATCCTTATGATTACATGACTTGCTTAGAAAAGTTTAAAGACGAAAGACTTCCTCCAAGATCAAGGTTTTACTCAAAACTTAATAAAGAACACACCACAAAAGAGGACTACAACCACGCTAAGAAAATTTGGAAGACCTTAAATATAAAAACCCTGGGAGACTACCACGACTTATACCTAAAAACCGATGTACTACTATTATGCGATGTGTTTGAATCGTTTATAGAACTTTGTATGAAAAACTACAAACTAGATCCCAGTTGGTGTTATACTTCTCCAGGGCTTGCTTGGAACGTAGCCTTAAAACATTCTAAAGTTAAACTTGAATTACTCCACGATGAGGATATGGCTCTCATGATAGAAAGAGGAATGCAAGGAGGCGTTTCTATGATATCAAAAAGACACGCAGTTGCTAATAATAAATATCTAAAAGACTATGATCCTAACAAACCTAGTACTTATATTCAATATCTTGATTTTAATAATCTTTATGGTTAGGCAATGATGAAAACGCTTCCAACTCACAATTTTAAATGGATGAGAAAATTAGATAGTTGGAGAAACATTCCCTGTATTCTGGAGGTTGACCTAGAATATCCAGAAGAACTACATGATCTTCATAATGACTTTCCCTTAGCTCCGGAAAAAATAGTAACAAACCCAGACACAAAAGTGGAGAAACTAGTTCCTACACTTGGACATAAAAAGAAGTATGTAGTACATCATGAAATTCTTAAGAAATACATCGACATGGGAATCAGACTAACAAAAATACATCGAGGAGTGTCATTTAAGGAATCTGAGTGGCTTAGTTCCTACATTAACATGAACACGAATTTAAGAACAAAAGCTAAGAATAAATTTGAGAAAGACTTTTTCAAACTTATGAACAACAGCGTTTTTGGAAAGACCACGGAAAACGTGAGAAACAGAGTTGACATCATACTTGTTAACAACACCGAAAAAGCTCAAAAGTTATTTAAGAAACCAAATTTTAAGTCTAGAACAATATTCTCTGAAAACCTTATTGCCATTCATATGTATAAGACGAAATTAGTTCAAAATAAGCCCATTTACGTAGGAATGTCAATCTTAGACATTTCCAAGAGTCTAGTGTATGACTTTCATTATAACTATAGATATATGATAAAATTCGCTGGTCCAAGACCAAAGTGCTATTCTTGCATCATAGAAGACGGCGATGAAATTAAAAAAGCAAAAGGACTCAAGAAAAGCGTGATTAAAAAAGAACTAGAGTTTAAGAATTATGAGAACTGTATATTTAATAGAAAAGAACAACGAAGAAAAATGCGAATTATAAGGTCTTATGGTCATGAGCTTTTTACAGAGGAGATTGAAAAAATAGCCATAAGT
>JAODVM010321685.1:0-11605 GCA_025400095.1 Phenganax marumi
CAGCTATTGTCATTGCCATTTTATTTAACAACTTTGGAAATGTAATTATTATCCTCAAGATATTTAACAATAACTGAGCCAACCATAACTGCTCCAGCTAATTTTATAGTTCCAATCAAAGATTGAGGCGTTCCTAGAGGTTCACCAAATGCTTTTTTACTTACCATACTTACTCCTATAGCTGACGCTGTTAATAATGCAGAATTATAAATTTGATTCATATATTTACTTTCTTTTAGCGTTTGATCACCCATTTATTTTATAATTTATTCAAAAGTATATAGTTTTAGCTTTGGTTTTGAAACTATAGTCTCAAGTTGTGGTGGTAGTTGTTTCTGTGGATACTTCATGTAACAAAATACCCCAAAACTAAGTAGTCCAATAATAACAACAACGGGGGTAAATCCCCATTCGCTACTTACTTGTCTTTCAAGTTCTTCTATTCTCTTTTTCTTTGCTTCTTTTGCTTGTTTAGACGCGTCAGCTAGCCTTTTTCCAGCTTCAACTTTTTGGATCTTTAACTTTAACTTGTGGTTTCATAGCAATAGTAGTTTCTTGAATTTCTTCTTGTGGAGTACTTATTTATTCAATAAGTTTCCACTTTTACAGTTAACCAAGACTCGTTGTGATAATTACTACCCATCATTTCTACCCAGAAAAAGATATAAAAAGCATCTATGCTTGATATTGTTACCACGTCTGTAATGTCACCAAGGAGAACCTCCTCGTTAATCAAAAAAGTTTGACTTTTGTTTATGTCTATTTTATCTTTTAAATCTATTCTGCAAAGCTTGAAAGTATCATTTTTTTTTCTTTTTTAATTATTGCTGCCGAGCGTCAGCGAGGCAGCTCACTAATCGCGTCAAATTTCGATTTCTGTCACGATGTCGTGCAACACCTGAACCCCTTTGGGCTTCGAGTTTTTTTTGGGGGGGGGGACGGTCGATGATTGAAGTAAACATCCCAATACGCATCGCGTTTCATAACAAAGCAACTCTGTCGTTTTTAAACGTGGTTTTGGCGAATATTTGCAGTAAGTTATTATGTCATTACTTCTTTCAGCGAATTTTAATCAAGGCGATGAAAGTTTCAGCGTGCAGTCTAGGGGAAAGCAGTGTGCTTTCATGAGTTTAACGGCGCTGCTAACAGCACGACACACGCCATTAATGAATTGGACTAAAGCAGGAGTCGATAAGGTGCTATTGCTTGGTGATAAAATGTATATACAATCCCTAGAAAGTGGCTTGATATCAGGAAGTAAGAGTAAAACGTGTTTATCTGTTGATGAATTGCCAAAGTTGGTCAATATTTTCTATAGAAGAAATAATGTTTCATTTGAAATATGCTTGCCTAAAAGTGGGCATCTGCAATATGCAAAAAATCTTGCGTCCATTGTGACTCAGCCTATTACGGCTACTCATGAAGCTATGGTACAGCCTGTTGAGGCCGCCAAACAAAATGAAATACAGCCTGTTATGGCTGCACAACAAAATAAAATACAGCCTGATATGGCTGCACAACAAAATGAAATACAGCCTGATATGGCTGCACATCCAAACTCTGAAATATGCAATTCTCAAGTTGATTTGCAAGAGACAGAAGGATGCACTCATAAAACAGCAAGGCTGAATCAAATGTGTTATATAAGTTTTGGACAAGAACTACAAGGTCTTGTTATATCACATGAAAACATTGGATCACCCTATTTTGATATCCACTCAGCTCTTGCAGATACTTTTTCTGAAAATAAGAAATATGCGATTCTTATCTTGGAAGGCTATATGATGGCTTTAGTACAGCAAAATGATATTTTATATCTTTTTGACTCACATTCCAGGGACAATATGGGTATGCCTTGTGAAAATGGCACTGCAGTTGTTATGAAATTCAGTGACAAACTGTGTCTTGAACAACACTTGTATTCTCTGTCTAAACAGTTACATGCCAACTTGTTTGAACTTGTTCCTGTTCAATTTCTTGATTTAGACTTTGAGAATAAAACACTTTTCAACACTACTGTCAACATAGAAAAAAGACTTCAAAATGCAAGAGACTCCAGGAAAAGAAAGTTGTCTGTGGAGACTGAACAACAGAAACAATTGAGACTGAATAAAAATAACGAATCAAAACGTAGAAGGTTGTTGGTTGAAAGTGACCATGAAAGACAAGAAAGACTAGCAACAGTTAATAACTGCCGTAGACAGAAATACGCAACTGAAACTGCGTGTCAGAGGCAAGCGAGGCTTGAGAAGAATCGTTTGTCACAAGCGCAGTCAAGAAGACGCAAGGATGCTCTTGCTCAGAATCAAATCAATCACCAAGATTATCTGAAAGAATTCAACAAGGCACGATATGGTGGTATTGAAGATCAGTCATGGGCCAAGATCAACATAGATAAATTTCACAAATCAATGCAACATAAAATTTATCAGTGTACAATATGTTGTGAAGCATGGCCAATAAAGGGAACCCCAAAGTCTGACTATATCTGTTCTAGGTGTTCTAGAGATAAGAAAAGTTCAAAAAAGTTTTCTCTTGAGAATGCAATGATACCATCATGTGTACCAGATGAGTTGAAACATTTATCTCAAATTGAGGAAATGTTGATTGCCCGTGCTCTGCCTATTATGAGAGTTTATATTAAACCAGGAGGCAAACGAGGCTATTGTGGCCATTGCATTAATTTGCCACAAAATGTGAAAGAACTAGCCATGTCTTTGCCAAGATACCCAAAAGATTTGGCTGTAATTATTGTCAAAGTTAAAGGCAAGGACAACACGTTCAGAGATCTGACAGTAAGAAAACAAAAAGTACACAATGCTTTAGTTTGGTTAAAGAATAACAACCCACATTATTCTGAAATATTAATTAATGATCATGCATTGAATTCATTGCCTGAAAATGGTGTGCCACAAAAGCTTATGACTGTCGAGATTAATGATGATATTGTCTCTGTTGAGGACTGTTCTCCTGATATGGGTCCCCCTACTGACAATTCTGAGAATATTGTCTACAATGACTCAACAGACATGAGTAGTTTTTTACCTGTTGTTGAACAGCAACAACAGGAAATTGAAGCTGTCAAAAATAAGCTTTGTGCAAATGACCCAATGTCATGGCCTACAGTTGAAAATGTGCCAATAAATGAGTATCAAGTTTCACATTTGGCCACGATGGCTTTCCCAACATTATTTCCTGATGGAGAAGGTGATTGTAATAATCAGGAACTTTTGAGAGATGTTCCTCTTCAAGAACGAATTAAGCATCTTCTAAAGTTTGCAGAAATTATTGATGGTAAATGGGTATACCGTTTTGCAAACCACCCTAGATTTTCATATTGGGCTTTTAATATGATTCAAAGAAAACAGATTTTACAGCAAAGTGGAATATTCCTTAAACAAAATCCAGGTGAAGCACATCTCACCATTGATGAACTGCGAGAAATGGCTGCCAGTAACAGTGCTAATGTGTTCATGTCTAAAATTTCTAGATATGTTGCGAATATTCCAGGTGCAAATGCCTACTGGAATAGAGTTCGAGAGGAACTTAAAGCCATTATTACAAATGTTGGATCACCAACATTATTCTTCACTTTTTCGTCTGCAGATATGCATTGGCTTGAGTTGCATGCATTGTTTAATGCTAATGGTGATTGTGAAAATCCTCACACCACCAGTGAGACAAGGCGCCAACATGTCATCAACAATCCTCATCTTGTGGATTGGTTTTTCACACAGAGACTAGAAAGCTTTGTTAAACACTGGCTATATGAAACACTTGGTGCAAAGTGGCACTGGTTCAGATACGAGTATCAAGGTAGAGGTAGTATCCATTGCCATAGAACTGCTAAATTAAAGAATGACCCAGGATTGTGTCAACTAACTCAGACTGCTTTGAAAGGTTTCTTAGCAGAGAAATTTAACGATGAAAATGATTGTTCTGATACAATAGAACTAGACCAGGATATTAAAGCTGGTCAGAAAGCTGCTGAGACTGTGTGTCAGTATGTTGATTGGTTGTTATCAACCATTAATCCAAACCCACCAGATGAAAACGTGTGGATAATACCTGAGATTCATCCATGTCAGCGATCTCATGAAGACATCCCTGAACATGAAAAACCATCAGATTATGTCGATCTTTTAAACATGGTTCAACGACATACTCGTTGTAGTACACGTTATTGTCTTAGAAAAAACTCAAATGAAACAGATTTGAAATGTCGATTTCATTTTCCCTTTGAGCATTGTGCAAGGACAAAGCTAGAATTTGAAAAAATTCACACTAAAGATGATGATAATCATTATAGAGCTAAGGTTGTAAATAAACGAAATGATGCTAGGTTGAATAATCATCAACAACTTCAACTCCAAGGATGGAGAGCCAATTGCGATATCCAAGTTGTTATCGATCACTATGCTTGTGTTGAGTATCTCACGAAATATGCAGCTAAAGGTGAACCAAGATCACCTTTATTAAACCAAGCATTCAATTCTGTTGTTCAAAATGTAGATGTTAATAGCGAGCCTCGTCAAACTATTAAAAAAATCGTTATGAAATCTCTCGGCGAAAGGGACTATGCAGCGCAAGAGACAATGCATCATTTGTTGTCATTGAAACTTCATAGCTCATCATTTAATGTGATTCCAATAAGTTTAAATGGTTCACGTAGAGTGCGTGAAAATGTTGAAGAAGGTGAATCATGTACCCATCATTCGCTTCTTGATGTATATGCTAATTGTCATGAATATGATAGTTCACATGACGTTCTAAACATGAACTTCGTCCAGTTTGCTACAACATACAAAGTTGTAAACAATCAACTTGCAAAACTGCCTGAAAATGTTATACCAAGAATATTTCCAACATATTCCCCAAATCCAAAAGGTGAAAATTTTGGTCTTTACTGCAAATACCAACTTTTGAGGTATAAGCCTTGGAGAAGATCTCAGAGCAACGCATGGGGCGAACAAGAAGATCCCACTGACGAGATTTTTGTTAACTCTTGGCAAGAATTCTTGCAAACACCTTTTGGACAACAGAATGTCCCAGACTGGTTTGACAAGTTACAAGCTGTCATTCAAAGTCAAGAACCAGAAGCCGAATCATCTGAACAACCAGAGGCAACTCGAGAGGAATGGATGATTATATCAGACCTTCATACACCTTTTCAAACATCTGAAGAAACGGCAGAGTCTGTGTATGACTGGCATGTTGACAGAGGTAATTACTCAGAACAACAAATCGATGAAATGCCATCATGGTTAAAAACAAACAAGAAGGAATTCACTATGGATGAGCAATATGATGATGTTGATACTGACACTTTCAGTGAAATGCAAAAACTTGCCTATAACATTGTCAAATCTCATTTTAATGACACTTTACCACGTAAAGAGCCACTTTGTCTGATTATAAATGGCGTAGCAGGGACTGGTAAGAGTTACCTTATCAATGCAATTCGAAATTTGTTACAAAGCAAGTGTGCTATTGCTGCTACAACTGGAAAAGCGGCATATAATATACGAGGAATAACAATTCATTCCTTATTGAAGTTACCTGTAGGATCACGAGGTAGAAAAGACCTAAAAGGGCAGAGCTTGTGTAGATTGCAAGAGAATCTGACTGATATTGATTACATTATCATTGATGAGTATTCTATGCTTGGTCAAGTTACATTTGGTTGGATAGACAAACGTTGCAAACAAGCGACTGGTTGTTATGACAAAGTATTTGAAGGAAACTCGTTAATTTTAACTGGCGATCCAGGTCAGTTACCACCAGTGGCAGACAAACCTCTTTATCATGCCATACCATCAAGCGCTGTTGGTGAACAAGGTTTTCAAGCATATCAAATGTTTGAAAAAGTTGTTAAACTCACTATAAATCAACGAGTACAAGGTATGACATCTGAATAAATCAGTTTCAGAGAGTTATTGTCGAGACTTCGGAAAGGCGAATCAACAATTGATGATTGGAAATTACTTCTAACCCGTCAACCATCGAAAATCACAAATATAGAAGAATTCAAAGATGCTACTAGACTTTTCTATAGCAACGAAGAAGTTGCCAATTACAATCATGGGCAACTAGCAAAGCTTGAACATCCAATTGCACGTATTAATGCTCGCCATTCATCAGAAATGTCAAAAAAGGTTTCCGCTGATGACATGTCAGGCTTAGAACCAGTTATTTTCTTGGCTAGAGGTGCCAGAATCATGCTAACCATGAATTTGTGGTCAACTGTAGGACTTTGTAATGGAACTACAGGAACAGTTGTTGATATTATTTTTCACAACAACCATCAACCACTTGACTTACCTATTGCAGTCATAATTCAGTTTGAGAACTATAGAGTCCTGCATTCAATGTAGACAAACCATTTTTTGTTCCAATAGTCCAATCACAGTCTCCTAACAGTCAGAAATTGGTTTTCATGAGCAGCAACAGCTGCCTCTAAGACTCGCTTAGGCTCTAACAATCCACAAGAGCCAAGCACTAACTCTTCCAAAAGCTTGGATAGACATTGGCAAATCAGAAAGGACTGCTGGAGCTTCATACGTTGCCATAAGCAGAGTGAAGTCGCTTTCATCTTGTGTCATTAAACCCATGACATATGAACGATTAACAAGCTTGAAATCATCAGCTAATTAGGGTTGAAGAGGAAAACCGCCTAGATCATTTAGCACAGACTACCAATAGCACTGTATTTCAATAAACAAAATATAGAGTTTGCAATACGACGTGGGATTCTGCTATGCTATAGGTCCCATTTCGCTTTGTTCCTTGTTAAATCTATGTTTAATCAGTTGTATATATTTGATTAATTTCATATCTGTTATCACTGTATGTGTGGGAGTATGATCATCAACACGTATATTAAATGGTAAGTTTTATATTTTGTTGAAGTTGGCGTACTTCTCTATCCCACGGTGGCATTCTTTGGGATAGGGCTATTTATATGTTTCTAAAAGTATGTCCTTTTTTTACATTCCCATTCCTGCAGACCATTGGGAAAGGCCAACTGGATAAGCCAGCACAGTGGCATTACAGAACAGAGGTTCTCCCAAAATATTAGGATTTAACCTGTTCCAACAATTGGACTACCATAAACAATAAAAACGATGTGGATCTACGATACAGCTTTGATGTCTATGTTCGAAAATGATTCCTCGCTGTCGCTGAAAACAACTGACAAACTTGATTCCGGGCGGAAACGGAAGATGCACTAATAAAGTAGTACAAGGAAGACTGAAGAGATATGGAATGGACGTGTCGATCATGCGGCAACCAACTAAACCAAGTTTATTCGGCATCATCGCAGTTCCAAGTAACGTCATTTCATTTGTTATTGACATTGTTCCACTACAAAAACATTTCCAAAACTAGAATCAAGAAAAACCTTTTGCCAAACAAGTATAAAAGGCGATTTAATTGAAGAGAGTTGCCATGTCACTTCCGTCACTGCCACTGGAACAAACGTTACGATCAACACATGCGTGTAAATGTACAGATCAACTAATGCAAGCAAACCAATCCTAACTATGCCTAAAATATACCAAATCGGATAAAGTGAACTATAGGAAACTGTTGATCCAAGCATAACAAATTGAACTTTACACAAAATACATACATACAGTGATATTTGTTGGCAGATCAGAGGATGTGCTACTATAAATCGAATACTTTATGTTGTGCTGTCCTGTTTTGTGATGTGTACTTGCTGCCCTACACCACCGTGCCGGCACACTATTCTTGGTGTGACTCGGCCCATTCTTTGGTGCAACCTGTCAAATATGTTGGTTTGTACACTCACATTAGTTTTTGTACAGTTTTACTGTGGTGTAATATCATTTTTGAGTACTAAATAAATTGTTACAAACAGTGTGTCTTTGTATGTTGATAACTATAAAAGTTCATTTTATTTCAAAACCGCTCGCCTATGAATACAGCTAGCTTTATTCAATCCTTCTTGGCCTAGCCAGGCTAGCCTTGCATTTAGCAATGTGTGCGTACAAGAGGCAGCACTTCCCTTGCGATAGTAACTCCTAGTCCTAACCCCAATGGTGCAATAGTTATTGCTCCCTACGACATGATTCTAACGCCGCAGATGAATAATAAACGGTCAGAGAAGCACAAGGGAGAGAGCTAGAGACGCCCCATTGTTTCCAGGATGTGTACTTTCGTTCGAATTTCCGCTGTGACGGATTATAACAAAATATTATAACTCAGTCCCTTGAATTTTGAACGCAAGCGTAGTGTAGTGATAATTGCTAAAGCATTGCGATATGTGAAAACCAGAATTGCGGTACTCGCCGATGATTAAGAGAATCATCGTATTTTATTTGGAAGCTGATATTTGTGATTGCATTGCAATTAATTACGACGCATGAAAACCAGACTTGAAGAGTTAATAACGTCCTTGAGAAAAATTTTATATATATCAATAAATACATTACATGCTTTCATTTATGTGCATTTATATTATCAACATTTCATTTAGAAACTATGCCATATAATTGTTGTATACTTTGAAGTCCACCAAGAGATTGGAAAAGCGACATTATTGCAAGTTCAAAATGATCTATTTATTCTAATATCCAGTTTTCCATGTTGTTAAGTTGTACTACTTAGCAATGACGTCACATTCGGATTTTGTTCAGAAAAACTGACCTAAAATGTAGAAAATAATTATGTTATAACTGGATTACTGTTAACTACATGCATAGGTTGCAGTTAAATCGAGAGTTTTACAATATTAAAAGTCATATGCGACAATAGAAAATCTGCAGGCTCTCTCATACTAGGTCGCAGAGGCCGTAATTTTGCACGACAACCTATTTCCGCGATAAGGGCCTCTATTAGAAACTGTGTGAATGCCAGCGACACTAGGCAGAGTTGACGCCTAAGCGGGCGTCTCTTAAGTTTCCTGTTTCTTTCAAAACTAAAACAAGTCACTTACTCGACTTGATGTTTACAATAGCTGGTGTCCTAAGTTTTCTTTGGTACAGGTAAAATATGGTGCTTTTAACATTTAGAATAAATCTGTTTTTTCATTCGCTTAAAAGTAAGGAATTGAAAAGAGCTTAATAACTACCCTTCCTCGCACAAAATTAATAAAAGCGCCAAAGCGTTTGCGTAAGCAAACGCTTCAGATGACTACGTAATCAGATGACTACGTAATGACTACGTGATCAGATGACTACGTAATAAAATGCGAACAAACTATAATATAACACCGCGTGGCTCTCACAAGGGCCACGCCCACATTACTACAAAAAGTTACCTTGAATTGCTTACAATGCGCTGTTGGTATAATTATAGTATGGTATCGTGTGAGAAAAACATCGTGTATATTACGAAAGACATAGTCAACTTGAAGGTGGTTATATCAAGGTCAGAGATTGTGTATATTTTTCTTACGTTACCCGGTTTCGGAGAAGGAACATAAACGCTTTCAAAACAGAACCGGCATGGTAGAAAAGACGGAGCGCGGAGTATGGAATACGGATTGTAGCGTTCAACTAGGTAAATGATTTTAACAAGACTCCGTGTTTTCTACCACGTCCGGGGGCTCGGTTGAAAACACGAATTTAATTCCATGCTAATACTATATGAACGTGCTATGGCCTATCATCTTGCTATAAATTTGGTGGTTAACGTAACACGGTGTAAATAAAGAGGCTTTTTTGAAATGAGTCCAATGCTTTAACTATGTACAAGTCTTGACCTTGATGTGGGCACTTTAATGAATGAATTAGTTTCCGGCCTGAGAATACGAAAATGAATCCAATTCACACAATTAAATCAAGTTTCAAACCCTTGGAATTTTCAGACTTTAGCATCCCGGAATCTGCATGGTTCACTTTCAGAAGCGCAACTATACACTGCCATGCACATGGCATGTCCAGAACCAAAACCGCCAAATTGAAGAAAAATTTAAACAGTACAATGCTAAAAACATTCATTGCACTACCATTTGCATGCTACGGCTTGATTTGTTATACAGGAATATGAAAATTGATGAAATTATAACAGACTGTTGCATTTTAAATAGTGAAGTTTTTCTGCATCACTACGGCAGGAAATTACGTGGCACTTGCAAGTTACGAGTTGTTGGCCGGATCTGCATTCTTCCACAAAAGAGAATACGGCTCATAAACAACTAACGTTAACCTACATGCATTTGAAAAACTTATACAAACTGGTTCGGAGTATGACAATTAGCAATTATTGAATGAGATTACTCATGATATGAAGAATTATCAAGCCGAAGTTTGTGGTTATCAACTGAAGCCGAATGCTGAGGTTAATAAAGACAAACTGAGGCTGGTAACTCTTCATATCATGTGAAAACCGAATTCAATGATCGTTTTATTATTTTCATTAAAAGGATGAAAAAATTAATGGTTGCAAGTAATATTAGCGGCAAATTCTTCGCTACTTTGTGGGTTGCTTTTAAAAGATCTTAAAAAATTTCAAGCTTTCGTTGATATTTTTGTATTACGACAATCTTTGTCTTTGAGTAGTTTCAAATTTAAATTTCAGCTTCCTCAAGGGTGGCGCACCTCTCGCTTGAGAAAACCATTTGTGTTGTTTCACATTCCCACTCCTTCGGAAGTTCATGTCGCCATCATTGGTATGACATCATAATGTGAGATAGGACCATTGAACTAAATACAACTGGAACGCTACGTCCATTAGGATTTGCCTATGATCAGATGAAGCCAAATTTTACACCCAGACACGCGTGTCTGGGTGTAAAAAGTTGCGTGTTTGACTCACTCGTACGATTTGCCCGCGAGGGAAAAATAGGGAGCTTAGGCAGTGAGCACGCCGTTTCGAAAGTGGACAAAAAATCTTCAAAAAACTCATATATTCTTGATTGAAAACAAAGTTGAAACGATATTGGGGTACATTGCCACGGTATACACGCATGTGCAAACCACGTAAAAAGTCTTTTACACGTCAAAAACTGAGCAAATACAAATCGACCAAACATCAACATGAAAAACTTCACTCCTGGCTCCACGTTTTGGCAAAAAACAGCGATTTTCAATGGGCTAAAGTTTACAGAGAAAAGAAAAAAGGTAAATTATGGTATAAAAGAAGATATATCCGGCTAAAAGTACCGGTAATAGTATACGAATTCTCTCTAAAACTCTTTTTTGGCATATATATTTCACGTTAGGTTTAAAATTGATCGGCGTCGACGGCGTGTTTTCGTGCGTGAAAAGACTGGAGCTGATAGTAAATACTTGGCGTCAAATTTCTCGCCTTGGGTAGCGTTCCAGTTGTATTTAGTTCATTGGATAGGACATTTTCTTCCACGTTACGACGCCATAACGTGAATGGCAAGTCGCATCTTACGTTATGACGTCACTCATTTCACATGACGATTTTGCACTTGGCTAAGAAGCCGTGAATTCTTTTAAATAAATAATGATGGGCTTTGCGACACAAACTAGACACAAACGTGACAGTGATATTGGCTTTGATACATAATGACGAGGCTTACAACTTTTCTAAGGGCCTGTTCATATGGGCCAAAGTTATCCCGGTTAGCGAGGAAACTTTTCGACCAGCCAAATCGTTTTGTTCTGTT
>JAODVM010321796.1:0-11604 GCA_025400095.1 Phenganax marumi
TTATTCATAATTTTGTAATTTTTATCTTATCTTATAAATTTTAGCGTTACACAGCATGTAAAATACGCAATTCAGCTCACCAGCTGCAAGGTATTTTTCTATTAAAGTTTCAAGTTTCAAGCGTGCTTTTCCAAAATATTTGAGAATCGATGGTTAAAGAGAGCTAGTTTTTCTACGTCATCGATGGAAAGATTGCTACACCAAGGAATTTGTGCCAAGTCTTCTAGAAACTTTTCAGGATCATAATGTTTGTAGTTTCTGGCAGTCACTACCTTAGGTTGTAATTTAGGTAGCTATAATTTAAGCATGATAGAAATTAAAAAGTGATCACTTATGTGATTTTCTAAAACTCCGCTTTCGCAACCAATGTAGGGTTTGATGTTATAACTAGATCTGTTAAAGTTGGCGATTGAGATGTAACCCTTGTAGCGGTGTTTATTAGCTGCTTCAGATTAAAGCTTGAGCATAAATCGTTAAGCGCTTTTGCATCTTGATTATCTTTTAGCATATCGCAGTTAAGATCACCAACGATAAACATATCTTTATCATACGCCAGGGCCAAATTATACTTTTCCATTAAGTCATTCGCAAAACACGTTAATGGGCAGTCAGGGGACGGTAAGTTGCATACATCAAGATAGATTTGATGTTTTTATGATGATTTTTTATCCATAACTGGTGAAAAACCAGTTATACCGATACTTCTGTAAGTTGCTTTAAGATTTTAACCTCCTGAGAAGTTCTAGTATACACGCAAACACCTCCTCCAGGTTTCATTTTCCTATCTAATCTAGATAATTTGTAATCTTGAATCTCTACTTCAGCGCTTGAAACTGTTGAGTTTAGCCAGCTTTCTGATACTACAAATATACTAAAAGCATTGTCCGCAACCAAACTGCGTAGCTGTAGATGATCTCTTTTCTTCAACCACCTTATATTTAAATGACCAATTTTAATCTTGGAGAAATTAGACGGAACTGACGAAACGATTGTTGGTGTAGTCCTTAAGGAAGGTGACATATATATTGTGCGAAGCGCGCTTTGCAGTATTCACTATCAAACTGTAGTAAGTACATCGTCAATTGTTTTGCTCGCTTGGACTTGTTTGACTTAGTGTTTAGTAAAGATTTATGTCCTGTAACGTTTCAATTATGCGTTTAATAATGGGAGTTTTTCCCACATATTTGTCCTCGCGCCTCGTGTTTTATTGTCAGAAGTCTGGCTGTCTGCCGCGTAGCGATATTTTATTTTTTTAATCGTACAGTTCTGCCGATCGTGTTCTTGTCACATGCTTGTCCCAAATTCCTGTTACAATGTCCTCACGGTTTATGAAGCGCAGGCGCGTAAAGCGTAACCCTTATAATCTTATTCCTATAACGCCAAACTGTACCCAGGTTAAAACAAGTAATAGAGAAATTCTAAAGAATTTTAGCATCCCGATATTCTTGCTGACAAATGCATGTCATATAACAAATAAGATTGATGAACTACTCGGCGTTGTTGCAAATAACATGCCTGATGTGGTTATGATTATAGAATCCTGGCTATCTCCGAGTATCCCTGATTCTGCAATGTCGATTGGAAATGAATATACTATGTTCCGTCGGGACAGGCCCACACCGGGTGGCGGTATACTTGTTTATGTGAACCAAAGTATATCTGTTAGCCGCCTGATAAACTTGGAAGAGAATGACAAAGAGGTAGTATGGCTATTGCTCAGACCTTCTAGAACCCCGCGCCCGTTTAGCTCAATCATAGTTGCTATTCTATATTACCCTCCAGGACAGAGTGCTGAAAGTGAAACGGGCATGATAGATTACTTGACTGAAATCTAGATAGATTACTCTGCGACGACCTTCGTCTGCAGTTGTAATTGCCGGAGATTTAAACAAATTGAACCCTATTCACCTATGTAACCGTTTCAATCTAAAGAAATCTGTCCTTGCTCCTACCAGAGGATACAATACCTTGGACCAGGTCCTGGCAAATATGTGAGGCTTATATCTTCCGACTCTTCATTTACCTCCACTTGGACACTCCGATCACCAATGCCTTCTTCTAGCGCCAAAACAGAAAAACAAAACTCCAGCTTACCCTAAACGAATCAGAATTCTGACGCCTAGTAATGTAGTTGTACTAAGTGGAAAAGTGACACTTGAAGACTGATCAGATATATTTGTCGCAAAAGAGATTGATGAGAAAGTAATAATCTTCACCTCAAAAATGCTCAAAGTTATGAACGAAGTAATACCTGAAAAAACAGTTAGAATGCACTCTTCAGATAAACCTAGGATGACTAGCTTATCAAAACTAAGATTTTGGCTAGACAGCGAGCCTTCTCTCGTAAAGATTATGTATTGTACAAACAACTATGTGAAACAGTCGCAATGCTCATAGCTAAGGCAAACATGTCCTATTATAGCTCGAAGGCAAAAGATCTTTATACTACAAATTCAGCCAAATGGTTTAAGTCCATTTTTTCACTTCCGGGAATTAATAACGCAAATAGCTCCTTGAAGAATACTCAAGATGATAATTTACTGGAATTGGCTGAAAAACTACAAAAGACTTTTACAAAACCCTGGGAAATCCTACTTCCTGAAAAAGAGCTAGACTGCAGCGTGACACTTAGGAACACTCTATCTCCGTTACCATCTATCGGACAAGTTAAGAATTGCTTAAAACACCTGAATCCTAGGAAAGCAACCGGTGCTGATAGAATCCCCGCATGGATCCTTAAGCGTTTATGCGATGACTTAGCTCCAGTAATCCACGACATTGCTGTTGCAAGTATAAAACAATGCAAGTACCCAACTCCATATAAACATGCGTTAATATCCCCGGTTCCTAAGATCCAGAATCCAAACGATGTTGAAAATGACTTTAGACAAGTGTCAGTTCTCTCTCAATTGGCCAAGTTTATTGAAAAACTCCAACTCCAGCTAAACATGTCAAATCGTATTGTAAAAAATAATCAACACGCTTTTACTCGAGGACGAGCTGCAGTTTCTGCTTTAATTTCATATATCTACGACCCAGAACTGGTATAATACAACAGAAAACTCTAGTTCGGGTAGAAAAGGTGTCCATGCCATATTCATAGACTTTCGCAAAGCCTTTGATATGGTGCACCGCAACATCTTACTGAAGAAATTAGCGTCAATGAATATTAACAAACCGTTGTGGCTGTGAATTAGAAGCTTTTTAACTGGAAGAACTCAACAAGTTAAATTACGTGGTGTCCTATCCTCAATATAACCTTGTCCATTCGGCGTCCCACAAGGCTCCGTTATCTCACCCACCTTGTTCAACGTACACATAAACGACTTGGAGGATATTGTCTTAAGTCCTGGAAATACCAGCAGTGCAAATATACGCTGACGATTGCACTCAATATGAGATTATCGAAAAAGGTATGTGTAGCACCATGCAAGAAGCTGTTGATGGGCTGTGTGCTTGGGCAGAAACAAACAAAATGCCGCTGAACCCGAAAAAGACAAAGGATATGTGGATTTGTTTCACTAACTTAATTCCAGAACCACCTCCCATCCAAATTTAAGGTGTAGAAGTTGAAAGAGTTAAAAGTTTCAAACTTTTAGGCGTATCATGCCAAAACGATCTTAAATAGAATGAACACGTTGACCAAATTGTGCGGAAGGCAAATGGAAGAGTGTACCATCTCAGGCAATGTAGGAAATCTCAAATACCATTAGAGGTCGGATTGACAACGTATAAATCAAAGATCCGACCAGTGCTGGAAAACGCTTCGCCTGTATGGGCACGACTACCGTGCTACGTACAACGGGAGATCGAACGCATACAGACAAGAAGTTTGAGAATTCTTGATCTGGATAAAGACTATTTACCATCTTTAAAAGCAGGCGAGATTTTGCCGCCAGTCGTGAGATCAGAAGGATGCACGCTGAACCTAAGTAACATTGCTATTCTCTTCTGCCAGATCCTAGAAATCACTCATATGAGCTAAGGCCAAGTAGTTCTAATTCAGTTTTATGTAGAACTGAGAGACATAAACAATCTTTTATTGCTAGATCTAGTAAATATATAAATGCATGATTTCGTTCTTAGTTTTAGTCATACAGTATAATATACTCCAATGTAAATATATTTTAATCAGAATCTACTCTTGTAATTTTATCTTTAACGCCATTGTTGTAGTTCCATTGTATTTTATTCTGATGATGGATAATAATAAAGCCTTATATACATGCTATTCAGTTCTATTTGCTTTTAATGCTTGCACCAACCTTACTGTCCAGGGAAACTATATGACTAAATCTATATTTAATGATTTAACTACTGTGATTAACGCTAATCACAGTTAAAGTTAACTACTTTTCTATACAACCGGCCCCAGACAAGGCGGCAGAACAGGGGCGGCTGCAGCGGCTACGGCCTCTTCACATTTTTTATGACACTTCTGTAATATATATGATTTAATACATCGTAACGTTTATTTACTGGGAACATATTTTGGTTATTGATGGTAATCGTAAATAGATCTTTGCATATAACTGACGCATATATCTCCGTAAACAAGAAGGAAAACTTGAATTTGGGCAAGGAATCCAGTGATGCACCATGTGTGAACATGCAGGGGAGTTTCACACGTTTCATACAGGACGCTATGCTATTCGACTCGTTTACTTTCATGACGTGCTTCTTATAGCCGCCCACTAGCAAAAGTGTTCCGCCGGCGCTGCCAGAAGACATCGCTTTGAAGTCAGCAGCTTTATCAAGCAGAAAGCTAATCCTACGCAGCTTGATGATGCTCAAGCAAATTCGTCATTGTCACTTTCATGGATTAAGAAACGCAAAGGATTCTGGTAAAATTAGCAAGCCGCCATCTTTTGTATCGTCGTGGATTAAAATACGTCATAATAAGAGAAGTTTAAGCCAAACGCACGATCTCTTTAGCTTGCGTATACGATGTTCATATACTAGAACCTTTTAGCTAATTATCGACTTTGAATATGGACATTACTTTTTGTTGAATATACATACATAGTGGAACATTAAGGAAACACATCCCTACGAGGGCACTACAAAATATTGATGGGCCACAATACCAATTTTCGTAGGGCCGTGTCTTTTGAAAAGGCCCCTAAAAGAATCATGAATGTGACGGGGTTGTTTCAAAGTACCTTCCCGTTCAGAAATTTTGCTTTATGGCCTACAGCCATCTTGAATGAACATAAACGAAAGCAATGACTAAAATATTCTCATTTATTATATTTATTACATGGCACGTTTAACTGTGCTCGAGTGGCATGCACTGATCGGTGGTTGTTTGGCATTCCATTCAAAAATTTTGCAAGTAACAGACCGTAACCGTAGTAACAGTCCTACTTTGACAATTTTGTCGAAAAAGACGATGCGGCGTTTTTTTGTTATGTTATTGTAAACTATACTTCAAGGATAAGTTCAGTCTTTTATAACTTTAGACGGGAGTAAATTATTATATTACTTCAAACTCAAAACTTTTATGAATAAATTGTTCCTAACTTGTTACCTGCATGCACAAGCAGATGTATCGATTTGCTCGTGTATGTTATATGCAGGGCAACTTTGTGCCATGTAATAAATCCCTTAATAACCTCGCTGGCCTAAAATTAAAGTCAATATAGAAAGTTTTGCATGCATGCATGGCATGGGCATTGGGCCACTCGATTGGCATGTTAGTAGTGGTTAAGAATGTATTCAGCATGTAATAATGTACAAAATGAGCACCGAATTACATACTTCGTAATGTACAAGTCACCATAAGAACATTTCACCTCATCTCCAGGGAAAATAAGATCGTATGAACAAAGCATTTCTTTTGTTTCAAGTTCTTGTTCCACAGCTTGTGTATCTGCAGGCTTCATGTAGAATTTGCTTTTACATTTACTGGTCACATACGACACAGCTACGGACTGTTGTTTTCTCGTTACTTTATTGGCTTCTCTTTGATCAAAAAAGAAGTGATCTTCAATGGTTTCGCCTTCACTGATTGGCAAGTCTTCATACAAGCAACCTTTACTGTCTAGCTCTTGACGTAACTCACAAACCAGCTCTCGCGCTCGCTTCTCACTAAGCTTTTCTTCGCCCGCTTTTTTTCTCCAAAATTTGACCGCATATCGATAACGAAGTTTGTAAGAATAATCCAAGCATTGCAATTTTACTCCTTCAGTCTTGAAAAAAGGCAGTTCTTCTAAGACGTTTCTGATATCTATTTTGATTTTCTTTCGAAAAAAGGACCCATTGGTCGTTTTGTCGACAAGTGAAACCAGTAGATCAGAGCACGAAGTTTGACTCGACATTTCGTCAGCATCACAGTCAGAGAAGACGATATGTAGTGCACAATACAATTCGCTGGCCTACAAATGACGAAATTCGGAAGTTTAAACACCTTGTTACTCTATTAAACGTGTGCAAGTGTTGCCCATTATGTTTCAAATTCAAAACAGAAACGAACGAGAAACAACAACAGCGAATTAGTAATGAGGGACTTCCAGGAATATCGCGACAATTCACGGAAATCACAGAAGCAGTACTGGAAAGTGAAAGAAAATACCAAACTATTTGGTTTAAAATTTCACAGCTGGCTCAGTTGGATCTTTAGTTACAATGTCACTATAGCAATGAACCAACGATACTTTTACACAGATCGCGCAAAATAGTATTGCCACTGGGTCTTTGTTCTCTTGTAACACCCGAGGGCCTTGCAACAACAGGATCCTTGAATCAGTAAACGCCACAATATATTTATTTCCTATTTGCTACTTTAGCTTGCTTAAAATCGCGCTGACATTTGGAGCAGCGAACTTGGTGTACCGAACACTCCCAAGGACCAAACTGACCCAGAGCCGTAACTAGACATGACAAGTGGGGTGCATAAAATTATTCATATATTCATGTATACATACTGTAAAAGCAACCGCTTTCAAAAGAAATCAGTAGGGCAGAACGCCCGCAATATACAAATATGCACCCCGGCCTCCCAATAATCTTGTCTAGTTACCGCCCTGGACTACTGACTGCTTGGATTACGTGCAGAGGCATGCTGTTTTGAAATAATATATTTAAAGAGTACAATTGAGAAGAAAATATAAGTTCATGTTTTTTAACAGTCCTTTTTCCAAAGACAAAGCGATACTATAAATCACAAGCGGCCTAGATCGTCTATACAACAGGTACGCAATGTAGCTATTTAGCGTGTACCGGGAAAAAGAGTTAATCATTTCACTTCAAATTAAAATACCAGCTGGTAGGCTGACAAGTTTTATATCATATACGCGTAAGTACAAAAGATGTAAAACAGATACAACGAATTAACAGCTAATTTGAATTTGAATGGTTAATTGGTTTAGTTATTTTTGTGACACTCTATAACACATGAATTATTCTCGTGATTCAAGGGGAGCATTTTCAGTTGTACATTACCAACATAACTGCTACACTAGCAAGGTATGTTACCTTGGATATTGTCTGTTAGTGTATATTATTTGAAAGGAATTGATTAATAACTAATCAGTTTCAGCTGGAAGCTCATGAGACAGAGAAAATAAGTAGCTTCGCGCGAAATAAGCGCTAGTGGAACGCAGGCTTTAAACGGCCACAAATGCTAATTCTCCTGGGCGAACGCTTAAGGTCTAACAAGTCTGATCTGACTAAAGCCTTGTTTCCATATATCGTAATTGATCGGAGATGATTCCCAGTCTATTGTTGTTATGTTTCATGCAAAGTAACAGGAGGTCAAAAATGCAACTTTTATTCATAAAAATTTAAGTAACTATGACTTTAAGTAACTTTTAAAATCATTGTCAGTCAAAGTCTCTTTTTTAATTTTCCCACAGTTTTGTTTAGCTCATTTTCAGGAAGACTTGAAGAGCTAGTTGATTGTTTAAAGGGGAACTCGACTCGAAAAACTAGTTGAGCTGGTGGTCTTACAGGAAAATAATTAATTCCCTGAATTTCACAGAAAATGAACATTTTGCTTTTGGAAGTAAAGTGAGACTCTAAAAACACAGCTTAGTAAAGTTGGGTTACTATGGTTACAGAGACAACACGTGTTTTGCTGATAAAATAGGGCACGCTTTAAAACACGATAAAGATATGCGAATCATAATAAGGTTGGAAAAGCTTTGTTTTATGGCTAATACGACTGGCTTGGTGAAGGACTAGAATTATCCTTTTGTTGCAAAAGGTCATTGTGAACTCTTACTTAAGGTGACTGAACAGAAATACTATACAACATTATCAAGGATATCTTTGTTTTAATTCAACGAGACAATCCCATTCTAATTCAGCTCCTAGACAATTTTTGGAACTGTAAATATTGAAAATTTCTCAGCATTTGGTTGAATACTTTCTTAGCTATCATGTTTTGAATATAGCAGAATGTATCAAATTGCGAACTGAGAAAAACAGCTTTTAAGTTTAAGTCACAAGAAATTCACTGCACTGACTCCTTCAACTTGACATTATAACAAACCAAACGTTACCAAAACTCTCTAAGATTCTACTAATTGGTATTTTTGTGCCCTCTTCCTCTTCTAGTTTTTTATCTTTTCTTTTCTTTTGGCCTCTTGGAATCTTTCTCTGCTTTCTCGAACATTCTTTATTTTTGACGTTTCCCCTCCTAACTCGCTCTCAATTGACCATAACGAAAAATATGGCGGCATGTACATTTTACCAGAATCCACTGCGTGCATCAAACATAAATCGCTAAAACGATATGTCAAGAAAACACCCAATGATGTGAAATTTCAAAACAACTAAGAAAATAATCTCCTGCCTAATGTCTGACTTTTATAAGACGTCAATTCGCCTCTTTAAATGATTTCTGACTGCAAAGCAGTCTGGTAAAATGTACATCCGCCATCTTTTTCAGTATGGTCAATTAATTTGTTTCATCCCTTCTACACAGAACTTTCCTGGCTTCAAGTTTACTTACTTAAGAAGGTTAACCGCAGCCTTTGCACCAATGTTAAAGTGTGCCACAGCATCATAAACACCAAGTTCAAGGACAGTCGCATGAACAAAAATGTTCTTTGGAATCCTACTCCAGATCATCCCATTCAGATATTCGTTCTTCTTCTGGGACTTGCCATGTAAACATTTTCTCAGAAGCTCATCACTGCTGAGTGTTTCAAGTATGGGCTTGATCGATTTAATAACATTGTCTGGAAGCCCAGGTCTAAGCACATAGTTTGTAGTATTGTTTGCCTTATCTTGTTGGAACGTATACCAGTTGTTGGGTCCATCAGGGCAGTATGCATGCAGATTTCTTTTCTTTGAGGAAACACAATGAAATAGACTCCCATTAAATGGCTGATTTCATTGCTTTCAGATCCCCAGAGTTGCTGTTAATTGCAATCCCATAGTAATTCTGAAGTTTGTCTATCAGCGTGTTTGTAAGCTTTCCCTTCCCGCCAATACTTTTGTTCTCCTTTTTTAGCTTCCGCAAAGCAGTTCCAACACGCTCTTGAACATGTCCCACACATTCTTATTCCATCATAGATATGTTCTACCTCAGCATGCGCCTTGCTGTCACCATCTCCAAAATACTCAGTGTGCTGAAACTTCATGTCTTCTTCACTTCTTTGGAATATGCGTCTTACCCCTTCAGTCTCCACAGATGCTGATGAACCCTTGTGATTTAATTTACACTTGCTTAGTTCTTGGCTGCTTTCTTTTTCAAATCTTTCTCTTTCTACTTTCTGGCAACCATGACAAACTCTTGTTAAGATCTCAACATCTAAACACTTTCCTATCCCCATCGATAGTGTTGTTACACAACCGTTGAATTAGGAATATCCACGCTTTTGCCAAGTACCATCACATGGTACAGAACACTGGTTAATTTCATTAACTGGGTCCTTCTTCACTTCATTAGCCACATTAAGCTTGGTGGTTGTACCAACTGCCTTTGCTGCCTTGGCCAACGCAGGGTTATAGTCGCTACATGTAGTTGGTTGAAGAGGAGATGGCATGTTCATCAAAGCACAAAATCGTTTAGCTGATGTATGACTTTCACCAAGGCTTCGCATAGCATAAACCAATCTTTTATTTATGTCAAACGAATTTCCTACCTTCTTTGAAGTGTAGAATGTATATACCCAACCGCAAACTTCACGGCGTGCTCTCAGGGCCTTTCCTCTCTCGAAGGCTGTTTTCAAGTACGAGACAGGAATTGACACACTCTTTACAGCAAACCTCAAGCACAAATTCTGACATTATTTGAAGATCAACAAACCGATAGCCACTTACATCTGTGCTTTGGCCTTCTTCGCAATAGCAGCTGCCATCTGGAATGTCAGAGAACACAATTTTTTGCGGAAGCAGATGTATTCAGAACAGCTTCATTCGCAGAGAAAGCTGAAGAATCTTCCGAGGTTAGACAGATTTACATCGAGGAGGTCAACGCTAAAACGACGTGGATGGCATAATATGGCGCAAAAACAAGGCGTTTTGTTTAATGGCGACGTCGTCTCAGCAATTTTCAGGACGTCAAAATCAATTTTTCACGTCCTGTCTAGGACGTCAGTTTTTAAAGTATATTTTCTCAGTGAAAAAGGTATGTACACAATAAAAAATCATGTAAATAATTTGAACAGACCGTAGCTTCGTGACTTTTCCATTTTATGCGGATTTATTTATCTACATGTATGCACAAATTAAATTGGAAGTTGTATAAAAAACTGGAGTTGTGCGAGGGTGCTGTCCGCGGCAGCCATGCAATATATAAAACTATAAATTAGGCTTCATGGTTTCAAGCAAAATTTTTTCATCAGTTTTACAACTTGTTTCTGATCAATCTAGACCTATCGTTTACGCTTTCAAATTTTTATTCTTGAGTCAGTTGAAGTTTACTCGGTTTAATAAGATTTTTGTAATTTCGCATGGCACAAACAGCAATATAAGCATCAGTTTTGCAGTAATAAATATGCGTGGTGTATCCTCAAACTGATGCTTATATTTATTAGGTTTGTTTACATAGGTACATGTTTTCAACTTGGAAGTTAATTATTTTATACGGGTAGGTGTAAAAACGATGATTGTAAAGCGTTTTTTAAATGTTATTTTCCTATCTTATATTTAGCCAGTTTTGTCCTTTATTGAGAATATAACACAAGACTGATTGTCAGCAGAAGAGGAGAGCAAAATGGACCTCAGCATTAAAAAAAACTTGATCTTTATTTACTTTTATATCAATGCATGTTAAATCATGTACCAGTTAATCATATACCAATGCTTGTGTCTTCATCAACAATATCAACGCGTGTTTTCTTCGATGAATAGTGAAAACGATTGCCGCAGACTGACTTTCGTTTTTTCTTTGTCCTGTACTCCCTTGGCATTTTACAACAATAATGCAATAAAATAAAGCAACAAAAGTCTATCTAAAAGCGCAAAAGTTCAGGATAATCTTACTAACAAATTTACCGCGAGATACGTTGATTAAACGTTGTAAACGATGGAAAATATACTTCTTCTTCTTCTTCTTCTTAAACTTTATTTAAAAACACTACGCTAGCCTCATCAACACAGGGCTGATTTCCATGAGGGGCGTAGTACTACACGTAAATTAACAAATATGGA
>JAODVM010321907.1:0-48797 GCA_025400095.1 Phenganax marumi
CATCATATAGCATCATATAGCATCATATAGCATCATATAGCATCATATAGCATCATATAACATCATATAGCATCATATAACATCATATAGCATCATATAGCATCATATAACATCATATAGCATCATATGCCATCCAGGGGTGGCAAGTAACGAAGTAAATTTACTTCGTTACTGTACTTGAGTATTATTTTTGAGTAATGGGCATGTAACAAAGTATATCTTTGAGGCAGTACTTTTACTTGGAACGAAGTCATTTTTTAATGTAACGTTTTACTTCGCTATTTTCTATTTGTTGCAAAGTATTTCGTTACTTTACCAGTTTTTTTAAAATTTTTCCATTGAATTTCACCCGCTTTCACAGGAGGTTATTATAGAGCACACAATCGCACAAAGTTGTCAAAGTACATCCTCAGAAGTTGATGCGTAGTCCGCTGACCACGCGAACGCGCCTTGAGCGAATAAGTTTTTCAATTCAAATATGGCTGATAGTCAGAATTTTAATTTACATATCGATGCTGCCGATGCAAACAAAGAAGCCGAGGAACATTCTCAGATAGAGGAAAATAGTTCTGTGTTTGTGGCCGCAGAAAAGAGTGGAGAATCTGAACACCCTTGGCCTTATCTGTCAACTTTTTTTCGTTACAAGGCAAGGCAAAATAACAGTGTCAAATTAGTATGTTTGCTTTGCGCGCCAGTCTACAAGGAAGTCTGTGCATTTATTACATCGCCGTCAAACTTACGAAAACATGTACAGGTAAATTAAGCTTTGCTCACGCATGCATAGCCTATGTTATTACGAAGTTTTAAACGTTCAAGTGAACTTAACTTTTATGTACATTACAAGTCAACTGCGTGTAATGATTTTGAGTGGTATGATGATTAAAATATAATATTAATACCGTTTTAGTAGACATTTATGTGACAGCTTGTTCATTTTGTAATTGTTTATAAATATTTATAACAGTACATTAGGTAAATGGTAAATATTTGTAAATAAGTGTACATTCCCTCAGTGCAGTTCATTAGTTTACAAGGCCATTATCATATCAATATTTTTATTCCTTACAACTTGACAAGCTAAATATTTTTGTCAATCAGAGCTAGTTAATAGATAACACATTACAACATAATGATTTATGTGACATCTTGTTACTTCAGCTAAATTAAATTTTTATATGTGGTCACTTCACCTTGCAGAGGCAACATCCACATCAGTTAAAGAACTACACTGAGCTAACCTCTCAAAAATGCCAAAAGAGATGCAGAGAGTCAGAGGCTAGCCCTTCAAACGACCTGCACAAACCACCGAAGCAGAGTAAGCAGTTACATCTTTACCAGTGCAGAACCAACACAGTGTCTCAAAAAACTTTGGATAAGTTAATACTAAATTTCATCACCAACGGCTTACAGCCTTTTAGTATTGTTAATTTGCCTGCATTTAAGGAGTTGGTTGCCAATCTTTGTCCAGGAAAGATTGTTATGTGTCGTGAAACTGTCAAAAATCACTTGAAGAATCATGCAACTAATATGAAGGATAATCTTCGTGTTGCCCTAGCGTCTGTAGATACAGTTGCAACAACCACTGATTGTTGGTCTGCCAGGGGGAAGTCGTACATTGGTGTCACTGCACACTGGATCAACAAGAATAACATGGAACGAATATCTGCCGCTTTAGCATGCCAACGGCTAACAGGTTCACACACGTATGATGTCTTGGCACATGCTCTTGAAAACATCCACAATGAATATGGTGTTGGAAACAAGATATGCAAGACCACCACTGATAACGGTTCAAATTTTTTAAAGGCTTTCTTGGTTTTTGGAAATCACAATGTCACAAACACTGACGAAATTGATGTCAACAGTGAAAATGAAGAAGATGATGATGAGGCCTCAAATGAGGACACACATGATGGTGTTACATATCACAATATCACAAACCATCTAGATGAAGGCATGCATGATGAGGACTATGATCTCCCTAGTCATCATCGTTGTGCTTGTCATACATTGCAGCTTATTGCAACAGGTGATGCAGATCAAGCAGAAGAAGATGCAGCATATAAGAAATTGTCTCGTGCATGCTTTGCGAAGTGCCAGGCACTTTGGAGCAAATCATCACGATCTACGCTGGCAGCCGAAGCCGTCCAATCTAACTGCGGTATTGCACTTGTCAAACCAAATAAAACGCGGTGGAACTCAGTTTTTTTGGCGGTGGAGCGACTTGTTACAATCATCAAACAAAAAGGAGAGGGACCCCTTCAAACTCTGTGCAATGAGTTAAAAGTACCGAGGTATAGTTTCGCTATATATTTATAATAGTACAGATCGAATAATTAGATAGCAGAATTTACCAGAAAATTTAAATATTATGTTTCAGATTCAAGCCTGGTGAAATTCGCTTTCTTCAGGAGTATTACAAGTCTATGCAGCCATTTGCTCAAGCACTGGATATCCTACAGGCTGAAAAAAAGCTTACATGGGCTATCTCCTTCCAGTGCTGTATATGCTACAGGACAAGCTAAAACAGAAGCGTGGTGCAGCAGAGGTGTGTGCTCCACTGATTGATGCTCTACAGGCAGGAATTAAGCGTCGCTTTTCAACAACAATGCAAGAACCGGAAATGATCGCTGCGGCTATCCTACATCCTAAATTCCGCAAAACCTGGACAACTGACGCGTCTGTTTTGGAGAAAGGTAAGTTGCATTTTCTACAGTGATTTATTTTGCTGCCCCTGCCCATATAGACCACTTGCGGCATCCGCCATTTTGGGGGCAAATTTTGTAGTTTTCAAATCTTTCAACATTTCAACAGTCGTGAATGTCAGCGAATGCAAAATAAACATGTCTTCACAATGTCTGAGTACAAGACAGGCGCCCTTAAAAAGTCAAATTCTAGTTAATTTACCTGTTTCCATGGTGGCTAGTTACGAAGCTCGTCATGTGTGACGTCACGCGCAAGTGGTCTATACCATATCGTTTTTTTAAATTTTAGGTATGCGTTACATTAAGCAAGAAATAGAATTACTAGAAGATGATGCCGTGGAACAAATAGAAGGGACATCTGCAGATGGATCAGATGAAGGAGATGAGGATGATGCTTTCTTTGCACGTAAGAAGAAAACGTCACCTGGATTGTTGCAGCTGGAGGAATATTTGTCAAGTGTGTCAACTGAGACATCCTCTATTACGGCATGGCCACTATTGAAAGATCTTTTTGTCAAAACAAATACCGCTCTACCAGCCAGTGCTGCATGTGAGCGTTTGTTCAGTGGAGCTGGTCTTATCTTTACGCCATTAAGGGCGCGTATTGGTGACAAAAACTTCGAGAATCAGCTTTTACTGAAATTAAATAAGTCCTTCATTGATTCCGTGTAGTAAGTCATTTTATGATTCCTGAATAAACATTAAGGTGCTTGCGCACTTGATAACATTGTTGAGTTTTTAGTTTTGCTAGCAACGATTTCAACTCACTGGCCATTTTGTATAGTGCGACAGTCACTGGCTACGTGTGACCTGTATGTATACAGGGTGTATAAAAAAAAACGCAACGTTAATAACAGCCAGAGGTCTAAGATCTTTTGTTATTGAATAGAAGCGAAGATTTATTAATATTTAGTGGTTGCGTTTTTTTGATACACCCTGTAGTCTGTTAGTCTTATGCTGTAAAGTATAATGATGGACTGTAAAATAAGTATTTGGAAAAAGTGGAATCACTGTAATGGATGATAAAGTAACTACGATTGAATTTTTTTATAAATGTAAAACGGGCCATTCACAAAAAGAATAACAAGAAGCTTGTGTGAATAATTTGATTTATACGACTATTTAGTTGTTGGTTATGATGGTTAGTGTGACAGCCCCGCCCCCACACACACACACACTTACATCTCAGTTTCTAGAGTTTAGCGAAGAGTACTTTTTACTTCGACTTCAAGTATTTTTAACAAATACTTTGTAATTTTTACTCAAGTATGTTTTTTCTCCGGTACTTTTTACTTCTACTCAAGTCGTTTTAAAGCTAATTACTTCTACTTTTACTCAAGTACAAAATAAAAGTAGTTTAGTCACCCCTGCAAGTTGTATTGTTCCTAAAATGTGCCTGTGAATGGAAGTCTCCATGGTTCCAACATTATTGACCCTGCTGAAACCAGTTGGTATGCCGCAAAGACAAGATGTGCAGTTCTAAATTTTTCTTTAGAAAACCCTGGTATTCAAGTTGTTGAGGTTGCCATGACGGAAGATCAAGAAGGATTACTTATCCATCTTACAACTTTCTTTCATTAACATAAAATCATACACGCCTTGTGGGTTGAGAGAGGATATATATATTTTAACATGTGCTCTTCCTTCTACATACACATAATTACACAACTAACGATTACATTAATTAACTGTTTGTGTGATTGTTCAGTTTATAGTTAACACTCCCACTTAAACTGATAATTACATGACAGTAAAATGTGTTTCTATATATACAACTTTTTCTTTCTTTTTTTTGTACATTTTGATAACAACAAAACAAGTAAAATTAGAATGCTTACTATCTACTATAATCTAAACGTCGTATACATTAACTAGGTTTTGGTGAACTTCTAGATGCCTTATAAGTGCTAAATATACTTCAATTGGTGCTTATCCTTGCCTTACACTTTGTTTCCTACCCAACATTATTGATCATTTATGAATTTATTGTCCTATTAGAGCTTTAGTGTACTTGCCTAACTGAATTCTAGATACAGGTTCTGTACACAGGTCAGAACAGGTTTTCTTCTGATTCGATATATCTGATATCTACTTCTCCGGACTGAATTTCTGATCTGATATAGTGATATCTAATATCTATATGCTCTGACCTCTGATGCTGTACAGAGTTTTTGGCCAGGAAAATTGCACTTTGATTGTCACAATAGATAATGGTTGGGCTGAGAGGAAGTGTGCTGATAATCTCCCCAAGAAGTTGCCTTAAATACTTACCCTCTTGAATTGCCGATAACATAGCCATGTATTCGGCTTCACATGTAGATAATGCTACTGTAGGCTGTTTTGTACTCTTCCAAGACATGGAAGACCCGTTTTCGGACAACTTAAATACATACCCTGTGATGCTTTTGCGATCTTCGGAAGACCCCCAGTCTGCACCACAGTATCCAAAGAGTTGCAGTTCCTTATTTGATTTCCTAAATGTGAGCTTATTTTCTAAGCTACCTTTGAGATAACGAAGTATATGCTTAGCCATATTGAGATGGGCATTGGTGGGACTAGACATGTATTGGGATAACTTAGTGACGATAGATGAAAGGTCCAGTTGAGTTGATGTCATCACGAAGATCAAACTACCTACAATTTCCTGATAAAGCCTTTTGTCAGTTAATTCATCCTGATTGTTTATATTAATCTTATTTACCCCTAGTTCGCTTGGGGTTGCCCTGGGTTTCCAGTTCTCCATGTTGAACTTCTTCAAAATCTTTTTTATATATTTTCTTTGATCCATTGTAATGGTGTTGCCCTCAAAAATGAAATTGATACCAAGGAACCACGAAAGCCTACCAAGATCTGTCATTTTAAATCTACCTCTCAATCCCTTTTCACTTCATTAAGTGAGGGGACAGAGCTTGATGCAATAATGATATCATCTGCCCATACAAGCACAATGGTTGTTGTGCCATTGTGTTGTTTGGTGCACACACAAGGGTCAGAAATAAGCTGGGAGAACCCATTACTTGTCAGGAATGTATGCAACAAGTGATTCCAGTAGAGTCCACTTTGCTTTAGACCATACAAGACTTATTTAGTCTGCATACCAATTTCTCTCCAGTCTCACTGTATGTCACAAACCCTTTGGGCTGCTCAATATGCAGTTCACAGTCTATCAGTGCGTTTAGGTGTACTGAAACGTCGATACACTCTACCAGTTTGATTCTCACACTCAGCCCAAAAATGTATACAGGATAGAAATTTTTGTATTTTTAATGACGAACATGTCTCTTTACATCGTTAACATACATGTGACCTTTTTGAAACGGAAGTTGAGTCCACTTCCTGCCTGAGTATTCGAACATAAACAATATAAAGTAACATAGGTACACCGTTTTGACGTTCATCTGATGCACTTCCATACTAAGGTCTAAAGCTAATTGCATCAACGTACGAATTGAGGTCATCTTTGCAGTTGGTGAGAAAGTTTCAAAGTAGTCAATTTCTGGTACTTGTGAGAAACCCTTCGCTACAAAATGTGCTTTAAACCTTTGTTCACCATGTTGGCTTTCTTTCACAGTATACAACCAATGGGCTCCCACTACATTCTTGCCTTCAGGCAATTTTGTAAGTGTGTATGTGTCATTCTCTCTTAAAGACTTCATTTCTTCATTCATGGCATTTTGCCATTCCTTAGAATCTGGGGACTTAATTGCTTCATCATATGTTCTAGGGTATACTGATCTTGCACAACAATAGTCTACACCTATATTATATCCTTGTCATCAAGGTCATTGTCTACTATGTAGTCATGTAAATGAGGTGTATGCCTAGTCTGTCTAGCAGGATATCTCAAGTTGGGGTCCCTTTGTGCAACTGGCTGGGGAACAGCTTCTGGTTCAGGTGGATCTACCTCAACGTTTTGAGGTTGAGGAACAACATTGTCCTGCCTTGGTGCTTGAAGGGCAATACTCTCCTCTCGTGGTCTTACCACCCAATCAGCAAGTTGGTCATCTCCTTCAGACCTATCATGTTCATTGAGACCTTTATCCTCACTCCGAAACTTGTTAGTGAATTTTAAATTTGTTACCTCTACAATCTTTTCACTTTTTCGAAAGTATACCAAATAAGCAGGGCTGCCCTTATCATACCCAAAGAAGATACCTTTCTCACACCTTGGGTCAAGTTTTGCCCTATGTTGAGTGTATGCAAAACACTCAGTGCCAAAGATAGCCATGTTAGAAATGTTTGGCTTTCTTTGGGTTAGCGCTTGATAAGGAGTTTGTTTTGTGCGATTGTTGTAGCACCTATTGCAAATATAGGCTGCAGCCAGAACTTGCATATGCCCAGAATTTCTTGTCAAGATTGGCGCTTATGAGCAGGCACCTAGCCATTTCGAAAAGGGTCTGCCAATTTCTCTCTGTGGTCCCATTTTGATGTGGGGAGTAGAGAGCAGATGTTCCATGTTTTATCTGGTTCTTTATAAATGTAAATGTAAATGTATATTCTGTATATTCTAAATGTAAATGTAAATTCTGTTCCACTGTCGGATCTGATGCATTTTACTTTTCCATAGAGTGCAGAATCTACAAAGAATCTTTCTGTGGCATTCAAAGTATCGGACTTATTCTTTAAGAAATATGTGAATGCAGCCCCTGAGTAATCATCAGTCATTGCTAAGACATACTTAAAACCTTCGTCAGATTCGGAGGTAATCGGGCCTGCCAGATCTGCATGCACTATCTCTAAAAGGGTCTTTGTCTTAGCATCAGGATCCCTATTCCTTATGTTGGTAATTTTCCCCAAAGTGCATACTTCACAATCTTCTGTCTTTGTTTTATCACTGATTGACATGCCCTCCACTACACTCTCTAATTTTAGAGTTTCCTTTGTATTGCAATGCCCTAATATTTCATGCCAAGTTTTTAAATCATGCTTCCTAGACTTAACAGAACATAAATAGTATAAGCAACCTCTCTGCTGAATATCAAATTCTGTACCATCACATGCACTTAGGACTGCCTGCCCTGGCTGGAAGAATATGCATGTGCTCTTCTCTGATGCTGCCTGAACTCAAAAAAATGTCCTGGCTAAACGAGGGTACATACAAGGCATTTTGTAATATTACACTACGTTTTTTGCCTGCCGTGTCATACAGTGCGATTTTTGCATCTCCCCGACTTAAGGCAATATTATTATGCCTAGTACCATCTGCTAGTTCGATAAAATGAGTTTCAGGATTAAATTTTTTGTCAAAACTAGTAAACTTGCTTTTAGCATTAACTATGTGGTTTGTAGCACCACAGTCAACAAGTAAACTTGCCTTTACATAGTCCACATAGATATCTTCTGGTACATCACTGACTTTGAATATGAATGACTGTTCTTCCACTTTGTCTTCTTGAACACTCTTCACGGAGTTCTTGTTGTCGATGTCTTTGTTCTTCTTTTGGCAATCTCTTGTGTTGTGGGTCTTCATCTTTGCAATGTAGACACCATTTTCAGGAACTTGTGCATTGGTCCACCTTGTCACTTGGCTGTTTGCATACATAACACTTGATTTTTGCATTGAATCACGTCTTCATCACGTTGTCTTTCATCGTGCCCAGTTTCTCATTTTCTTCGAATGCACGTAGTGACACTTTAAACCGCAAGTACGTTGGTTGGTTATCTTTTTGCGTTATCACTGCGCTAAACGCCTTGGAGTCTTGTGGAAGTCCTTTTAAAACCATTGCGATAAGAAGTGCATCACCAACCGCTTCCCCAGCATTCTTTAACGTTGCCACAGCTGCCTCAAATCTTAGTAGATAGTCGGTTACACTCTCAGATTCCCCTTTGCTGAGCATTGTCAGTTTGGTACACAACAGGATTACTTTTGGCTTCCCACTCGACATATAATGTTCTCAGAGTATGCTGATAGCCTTCTTGCCATCGTCTTTAGCGTCTCTCATTACTAATGCGAGCGATCGATCGTCTAATACTTGAATAAGTTCAGCATACACATCGGCACTCTTTCCTGCATCGGGTTCATCATCTTCTTTCACGGTCTTTTGCAACTTCAAAATATGGAAATAACCTATGAATTTTGTCTTGCATAGTTCATATTTTCTTTCATCTCCGTTCAAACATATTCTCGCTCTGGGCCCATAACCTGTTGAGGCCGCCATGACGGAGGATTGAAAAGGATTACTTATCCAACTTAAACTTTCTTTCATTAACATAAAATCATACATGCTTTGTGGGTTGCGAGAAGATATATATATTTTAACATGTGCTCTTCCTTCTACATATACATAATTACACCATGACGTCACATTACATTACACAACTATTACATTAATTAACTGTTCATGTGATTGTTCAGTTTATAGTTAACACAAGTAATGCATTGTTTTACACAAAGAACTATTTTCAACATAAATACACCTATTTTCAAGAGTGATTTTATCATATTCTGTACCTTAATAAATCATTAAATGTCCAAATAATTTCAGTTGAACAATTTCATGATTGTTGTTACTTCTTATATTTTATGAGAATGATATGCAGTGAGCCAACTGAATTTTATGTGTATTCCCAAAAACGTCTGTGGCAAGTCGAAGATTTTGTTCCACTCTGCAATATACAGTAAAGAATTTAAAATGCCATACAATTTAATTATAGAAAAGAATTAAGCTTTAGCACAAAGAAAAATAACACAACCAAAAGATGCTGTACTAATAATACTTTACAAAAATAGAAGTCAACTTGCAAAAACAACACAGTTTAGAAATCGAGCTGCTAAAACATGAGCATAGCTCAGTTAGCCAAGCTATTCAAATGTTGAGTTTTAAGATCTTATTTCGTTAAATCCTGTAGAGTCTATGCCACAAAAACAACGAACACAGGCCGTTCTCTGGAACTAAATGTCAGCCATTGCCATGAGGTTTTATCCGTAAAAATGCATGCATTATACCTGATGTTTCGGCTTTAAATCTGGCAATCCTGAATATTTGACAACTTCCATATACTTCCCATGGGTAAAAATGATGTTCAAGTCTTGAAACAGACATTTTCTTGCTGCAAATCCATGGCAAAAACTGGTCCAAAAACATTGCAAATTTTCTGCTAATAAAAACTATAAAGAAATCCAGGGAGGTGTGCATTTGTGGTGGGCTCAGAAATAAGCCTTGCATAGTGGTAATCCCCATGGCAAAAGGGGACATGGTCATGGCAACAGTGTAATGATTTGTCGAAATCCACCATGTTTTTGCCTTTACTTTGTTGACAGAAGCAACACTGGAGCACGCTCTCCAGGTATTATATGAGAGGAACTTTGTTACATGGTATCGCAAACAAGGAGTAGCATTCCGAAGGAAGATTATTTTCATGCAAGACAATGTACCATCACATGCTGCACGTTTCACGATTGCATACCTACGAGGCGTTGGCTTCAAAGATGAAAAGTTGATGATTTGGGCAGCATTATCTCCCAATCTAAACCCCATAGAAAACCTTTGGAGCATATTGAAGAGAAAAATTCACAATCGAGGTCAGCAATATATGTCAAATGATGATCTGGGGAGGGGTATCTGTGATGCAGCAAAAAGTATCAAAGCAGATGACATTAAAAACCTCACCAAACCTATTGATGGTCGTCTGGTAGACCTCTTGTCAAACAAGGTAACGTATGTGAATAAATAAGTAAAGAACAAACTCATGTGTCTTGCGTATCAAGCTTGCGTTTGTTTAAAACTTGTGAATATTAAATTGTAGACTTCAGTGTGTTTGACTCACCTTTTAAATAGTGTTTTTGGTCACTAAAATGTAATTTATGGTTTGCGTGCATAACAATTCGGTACGTCATAAAAGCACCTTTTTTGCAGAAAACGTCATGAATGCTTTACTTCTCAGCATATTTAAATGAAATCAGTATGTAATGTTGGTGAAAGTGTAATAAACAAATCACAAAAGTTTGATCCGTTCAATGCAAAAACTCATGAAGATACTTCCAAAATTCCACTTAATAATTGAAACGTACTGTAAGCAACAAACTTGTCATAACCTAATACGAAATTGTACTTTAATGTTCAATAGGCATAAGTTGTAAAACATGCATGTAACAGTTTCCATCAATATCTAAGTAGAACTCACAACAATTTGCATCTTGCATAACTTTACCAAAAAGGCCTATAGTTTTAAATTTGTTTTGAAAAACCTTTTTTGTTAGCCGGAACATATTTATGAACTCAAGAAAACATCACATTCTGTTTCTTAGACTGTTGTACCAGACCTGTCAAGTTTCGGCAAATATTATGTGGGAAGGAGGGAAATATTATGTGGGACTCTTCCTCAACATTACTGTGGATGATGCACAAAACAACCTTTGCTAGTTCAAGTAGGTTCCGAAACTTGCTTCTGGTTGTTCCAGGAATATTCATTTTGAAAAGATGGTACCACAAAACATCAATTTGATATACTTTCTCATCGCTTTCGGACTCAACATGGATAACTGCTTTGTCTAGTGCATGTTCTGGCATATCTTCTAATGTAAACAACTGTAACAGAAGGAACTCTTGCTCTAATTCTGCTAACTGTTGTGACGAAAACTGTGCGTACTTCTTCAGCTTTTCAGCCACAAACAATACACTGTCAAAGGCGCACTTTTGGTCCCAAAAATTTAAAAATTGGGCATGTTTTAGGAAATGATCATCAAGAGAAAGGTTTTCTAGAGCATAAACAAAAGCAGTACAATGGAATTCCAAACAGGCATTGTAAAAGTTGGATTTCTGTCGCTCACTTATTTCTCCTTCATCCAACAGGGTATTGATTTTACCATGAACCAAAAAGCCAACAAATATCTTTGTGGTGGGTAAAACATTATCTGTATCCATAGCTTTTGTCTTGACATCTACTTTGGACAGCTCACCTCTCCTATATTGCCTTACTAGTTCAGGCTGTGCAAATCTACTTAACAGAAGACTTGTGCAAGAAAATAAGGCATCGTGTAAGATGTGAATTAATGGGTCTGTACGCTGAAGTAACAGGTTTAAGGTAATTAATGGTTGCAAAGAAGCATGGAGGAAACTAAGAAAAAGTTCCAATAATGGATAATGAAAAGAATTAAAAAGCCTGTTGTTTCTCGTCTCCGATTCCACTCCATTATTCATGTCAAGAGCCAAGGACTGAAAGTAGCTTTTCAGTGACGGGAAAAGCTTTAACACCCTTTCAATGCACGTTGACAGACCAAGCCAGCGGACGCTGTGGAACCAGAGGCGTAGCTAGGGCTGGGGCCGGGGGGCCCGGCCCCCCCTGGCAGAATTTTGGGCCCCCCCTGATAAAAAGTATTGGATAAGAAAGAATTATTGATTATTTTGATTCATGCTGCCAATAATGCGAAAATTGTGTAGATTATATTGTTTACTGCGCGTCATTGTAAGTCACAAAATCTTGCTCGTTTATTTGCAGCACACGCGATGAAGCACATACCTTTCCTACCGTAATTATTCTTTCAAAATGTGTTGAATATTAAATGAAGGTTATATGAAGTCTGTGCCGATTTGTTTCTCTGCCAGTGAACGCGGGCTCGGTTTGACAAAACATTTTAATTGCAAATTTTAAAATCTCAATTGCAAATCTGTATGAAATATGCATACTTTATCACAATCTTCATCTGCAAGTGGATCAAGTTTTCAGCAATTTCGTCCTCAATCAAGGCCTTTGCTACCACATTACCAAAAAAAAAGGCAAGGGAATCGAGAAAGATCCTTCCAAAGTGCATGGTATAAGGCTTTTTCTTGGCTGGAGTATTTCGAAGATGTAGATTCATGTTTTTGCTATCCTTGTCAAATGTTTGCAAAAGATTCGACTAAAGAAAAAACATTCATAACGAATGGATTCTCAAACTGGAAGACGGCAATGGAAAGTGGGAAAGGATTTAAAAAACATGAACAGTCAGAGGTTCATATGCGAGCAGTGGCGTCTTGGAAAGAGAAAGAATTCCGTGAGAAACGTGGTCAGACGGTACGAAACCTCATCCAAGTCAGGCCAGAACACAAAATATGGCTGAAAACAGTATTCAACACCACCAAATACCTAGTTGGTAATGGTCTTAGCTTTCGTGGACACGAAGAAAATTCGAATTTAGAAGAGAGCCCGTCAGGAGGGTTGTATTTGAATACATTTACTGATCTTATCTTTCCCCAAGATCCACATTTGCAACAAATAGCAAAGAATCTTCCAACCAATGCAAAATATACTTCACCAGAAATACAAAATGAGGTAATTGAAACCCTAGCAGAAATTGTGAGAGAGACAGTGGCTAACGAGTGCAAGGAAGCAGAGTTGTTCACTTTAATGATGGATGGAACTACTGACAGCTGCCAGAGGTACAGTATGAAATTTAAGCAGATTAACTTCTGTAGTAGTCTTTTTTATTGTAATATTTACAGTTGTCTCAAATAATATTGAGGAATTCGTTTGCTTACAATTATTACCATTGACTGTAATTCTGGTCATATCCCAACAATATTTAGTGAAATGGAAGGTATTGCATTGAGATACTGGAACAAAAGCAAAACAGGTATTGTGGAACATGTCATTGATGTCAAGTTGGCAGAAGACAGGTCTGCAAAGGGTCTTGTGGACATCGCTACAACAACTCTAGAGGAAACGCATGGAATATCAATGGATGGACTAGTTTCCAATACTTTTGATGGAGCTAGTGTCATGTCTGGGACAAAAGGTGAGAAAAAATGCAGGCTCATGCAGCGTGTATCATACAAATTTCAGTGTTGTTGAGTCATCATTGAAATCTATAGATAAGCATGTTATTCATTTTATTACACTTATTTTTTTTCAGGTGGTTTGCAACAGTTAATTCAAGAACATTGTGGGCGTAATATTCCGTACATCCATTGTCTGAACCATCGGCTTGCTTTAGTAATAAAAAGCACTTTGTCAAACATTTTAGAGATGGATGATTTCTTTCAATTGAATCAAGATTTATACATTTTCTTCAGAATCCCTCAGATTCATAAGCTCTATGAAGGTGATTCTTTGAAAAAGTTGATAACTACAAGATGGGATGGACATTTATCAAGCCTGAAAGTTATTTCAAAATGCATTGAAGATGTACATGCCACACTGGAGAAATGTCTAGTTTCAAAGTCAGTAGATTCAGAATATCGTTCCAAAGCTAGGGGTTATTTGTCAGCCTTAAAGCAACCTATTAACATCTTTCTCATACAATTTATGATGGATGTTTTATCCCTTCTGGATATCCTCAACAAGACTTTCCAGAAGTCTGATTGTGACTTACAAACATCACTTATCATACTGCAATCCATTAGAGAAAAACTAGATAGCCTGCGTCAGGAGTACACCATAGAGAAAATCGCACGTCTCATATATCCTGAGTGCGCTGCTACGACAGTGATTGAACCTGGCGTTGCTAGTAAAAGAAAAAGAACCACTCCAGAAAGGTTTCAAGACTCGGTCATTACAGATAAGCTACCAATATTTCGGGATACGAACAACAACTTGGAAGGCTTACGTGTATTAGCAGTCGAGGTACTTGACAATCTTGATGCTGAATTCAAGAACCGTTTCAGTGAGTTCAATACAGATCTGTGGTTGTCCTTTGCTTCCCTGGAACCATCAAATGCCCAGTTTCTTGATGCTAATGAACTTAGGGCTCTCTTGGACTTTATCAAAACTATTCCAGTAATAAGTCGGAAAGTTGACGATTTCTCCTTTCATAAACTGAAAAGTGAATGTGATGTGTTTCGCAGTGTAATACAGCATTTCAATGCCAGTCAAGATAGTTTGGTGGAGCATGAATTCCAGAAGAAAAAAGTCGAAAATGATGCAAAAGGCAAGAAGACTAAAAAGCCAAATGTGAACAAAATGTCACGGACAACAACATTTGTGTTAACATTGCATGGTGCTGAAATTTTGCAGCAAATGTATTTGGTTGCTGTAACTGCTGGGTATTCCAGCTCTGTGGTAGAATGTGTTTTTTCTGCCCTGAATAGGGTTGATACATGTCATCGAAGGCGAATGACACCATACAGAAAGTCAGGACTGACATTATTGCATTTTGAGAATGCTATCACTAGAGAAATTTCATTCGAACAGTTCTTGATGAAGTGGAACTCTAAACCTAGAAGATTAGCTGTGCCTTTGTGACTAGCCGGTGTTTAATTGACAGTTGAGTTAAAGTTAAAAGGAATTGTTAATTTGTTATGCTCAAAGCATGTTCTAGTAATATTGTTAATACCCTTGTTATATATATACTGTAGCTGCTGCGATGAACACGGAAATGATAACTATTGAATGTGAAACTTAAGGAAATATACATTGTTTTTATATTCTCATAAATTTCATATCAGAGCAGAAAGTTGATAAATCACATTTGTCGGACCATTAATATTATACCCAGAAGTGCGCGAAATGCCCTGCTTGAACTTTGCATCTTTAGTGGCTTGGCCCCACCTAGGTTTTTTATAGCCCCCCTTGACCAAAAATCCTGGCTACGCCTCTGTGCACCAGAAGGGTGAACCAGCCAATCTTTAAAGGCTGGGTCTTCTAGCCACAAGCGGTCGAATTTTTGGGAATATTTTTTCCCAGAAGACGAACTTTTGCCATAATCATCTACATCAATTCATTCAATTGGCTCAGTGGACGATTCTGACTTCGAGTCAACCATTTCTAAGCGATAAAACTACACCATGTCTAATGTTTTCTTTATGGTATTAGGCTTACACTAATTTTTTCTAATCTTTAGTGCTTAGAAACAAGGTTGAGAAACTAAAAAACAGCAAAAAAGAGGGGAAAAGCACTTTCTGAGACTATGTAACCATGCCTTGTAGTTATTTCACCAATTTAAGGAATTTTAAGGAAATCTGAGGAACTTTCGAAATTTTTCTAACACCATTGAAAATTTGATTGTGAGAGCACTGTTCATTGTACGTGATCATGGATTAGTTAAATCATTAAATGTCATTTTCTCTTTCATTGATTACCTACAATGGGTCGAAGCACATGCAGACGAATCACGTATACGAAACCACGCTTTTAAACGTGTGTAACAAATATTGAAAGCGTTAGGATTTATTACCGTTGTGTAATAGATAATACAGTCTTTCCTGGTCATATTTCCCTGAAGAATGTGTTCTTTTAAATGTTGGATCAGTGTACCCTGAAACAAGCAAGTAGCTGTCCAGTTAACCAAACAATAGTTTTTCTCTCCAAGTGAAACACAAAACTAGTTTTCGACTTTTCAGTAAAATTTTTCTCAGTAGAAATTGGCTTTACTTTTCGCTGACGTTATTTCTTACCCCAACAGAATGTACCAAGCATTTCGGTTTTCCAGTCGTTCCGGACGAGTACATTATAAACAAAGGATGGTCGAAAGGAACTTGTTCAAATGTCAGCTCTTCAGAATTGTCAGCAAGGTTCAGAAAATCATCATGAAACATACTTCATGACAAAAAAAGAAAAATTTCAATAAAATAGAGACAGGTAGTTCGAGTTTGTTTACACTCGTGATTATAAACCTGTTTGGTATATCTTTCAGGTCAATTTCTTCTTTTTTACCAACATGTGGAAATACAACAACATTCTGAAGATTGGGAAGACCTGGAATATACAACACATTGTTCGCTTTGTACATACATAAACAATTGTTTAGATACAGATTTAGCAAATTATAACATCATACCATTTACAACTTCTTTTAGTTTATTCACGTGATTGTGAACCTTTGCGTTGTATGTGACAGCATCGACGGAGAAGATCACTTGAGGATCAATTTGAACAAAACGATCCAAGACACCCTAAGTGCAAGACCAACATAAAGACAAATAGGTTCGACCTGCAAAACGGTGAATCCAGGTTTGATTTGTTTAGTTCAAAAACTTTAGCTGAGCCTCAGTTGAGAAATCGTTTAAGCTCACCAGCGACCCGAAATCAGGTGACGTTGAACTCCAAATTGCTCCTAAGCTAGCAGATGCCAGCATTGCTTCGACAGCCAGGCTACCATTTGGTAGATAACCTAAAATTTAAAACACAGTTTGGAAAACAAACTCCTGAGAAACAGTTCTAATAATGTGCATTTTACCAGCTACTCTGTCTCCCTTTTTGATACCAAGTTTCTTCAAAGCAGATGCAAAAACAGCAACTCTTTTACGAAGTTGTGTGAACGTTATTCTTTCATCATCAACACCCTCACCTTGAGTCGTTAAAAAGTTTTATCGATTGAACATTCATACAAAATCTTTGTCGGTGTTGTGTTAGGATACCTGTTGCAATGATTGCAATTTTATCATCATTGAACTTCAGCAGATTTTCAGCATAATTTAATTTACTGTCACAAAACCACTTGGGTATGTCTGTCATCACTTCCGTGTTGGTAACCTTGAAGAAAATAACGTAGACACATCAAAGGCGAAATAAATTTTGTGCTGGTGGATACCAGTCACTAGGGACAGGTTTGCAAATGTTGTCCTACTTCTGTCGTAGTCTAAGTCCAACTGTTGCTAGATGATTTCACTTGCCAATCCAGGAAAACTGATTTATGAATATTACCTTGGTATATGGAGATGAAGCAATAAGTCCAGAAAATTGCCAAAACATCTTCCAGAAGTCTTGATAGCAGTTAATGGACCATTGGTATAAATCATGGTATGTTTCTGAAATATTAGTTAATGTTTGCTTTCAACCATTTAGTGGCAATGTACCATTCACTTTGTATAAATTGTCAACATCTTTAATGAATTGGAAATGCTACATTTGCAAATTTCTCTGGTTAACTCATTAAGATGCAGTGTGGCCCAGTCCCCTACTTTGTTACTTATTACTCTATCTATAATTTGATCACAAGTTAATGAGATTTTTGCCAATTTATTATGCAAACATGCAGACATATTCTTACTGTTATGTTTCAATTAGATAATTACTATTCCAGAATTCTTAACGCATCAGATTACAAGATGAAATATTTCAAAAAAAAATGTGGGTTGAATAGTACTGAGACTTTTAAATACAAAAACAATATAAAAGACTTCCTCAAGTACTTGAAATGTCAAATGTTTTCTCATAATAATGCACAGATGTGATGAAATTTCAACAGTACCTAATTTCAGATTGTACACGTTGTTCACTTGCAAACGAAATTCGTTCATTTTAGTAGTTTTATTACAATCCGGTCTCCATAATATTTCAGGATTGTGATCAAACGAATCCATATTCAAAAGTTTAATAACTTTAATTCAAAGAACACCCAAGAAAATCCAAGGGAAAACTCAGCTCTCTACATAAAGAAACTCTTGCTGAGCGTTGAATATTGTATTCTGTTGTAATGAGTCAACTCGACCTTTGCACCGCTGGGATTTTACTGGTGGCATCCAAGCAACCAATTTCATTTTCAAGTTTTATGCAAAAGCGGGTATACTTAAACGCTTTGGGAGTACCTCTACTAAGAATGGGTTGGAGAAATAATACCCAGTAACTTTGCAGTTAAAAAACTAGCTGCTATATCCAGCAATCATTTCTCTTTGGCCACACCCTTAACGTGCCCCAATAGCCCAAAAAGGGTAATTTGAAACCACTTGCTCTTCAAAATTATCTTGCTGCAAAAATGGCTGCAACATTTGAAAGTTTAGAGAAATGTTTGGAGAAAAATATCCCTGAAGATGAATTAAAAGAAGTGAAACGTATATTGTATGGAAAAGCTTGTAGGTTAGAGCTGGTTATAGTTTTTATCATGATGGGTGAATTGTCTGGCATTCCTAGGATATATGGCGCATTGCTACTCAATGGGTTAATTCATCACAGGGCCTTGAGTTGGATTCATGCCAGAGAGATTACAACATGATAATAATGCATTATTTTCTTTACAGCAAACTAGATTTCTCACAAGATATTCTGGATGAGGCAAATGTCAAGAAAGTTGAGTTGACAGGTTACAAAATACAAGCTGGTCCAGAACAACTGCGAAAGCCACGAATTGTCAGGATTGGAGCTGTGCAACATCATACTGTGCTGCCAACCTCTGCACCGGTTGCTGAACAGGTATATATCATACCTGATCGTACAGTGCAAGGGCCTCATATTTCATGTTACTAGTAAAATCGTTCAGTGTTGGACAAACTAACATAAATAAGTGGGGCTCTCCAAAAATTGGTCAGTCTTCTTCAATGGTTCTGTGATACGCTACATATTACAACTAGTGTTTTTTTTCTGTTCTACGTTTGGTTTAGTTGGATGCAGTTCATTCGAGGATTGGAGAAATTGTGAAAATTGCCAGTCAGTGTGGCGTAAATGTTCTTTGCTTTCAAGAAGCATGGAGTAAGTGAAAGCCACAGTGACACAATAGTTAAGACTATTTAGCTGAAATTGTTTCATGTTTCAGATATGCCGTTTGCATTTTGCACAAGGGAAAAGTATCCATGGGTAGAGTTTGCTCAATCTGCTGAAGAAGGACCAACGACAAAACTTTGCCAGCAAGTAAATTTAAAGAAATTGATTGTTAATCATTATGCTGTTTGGTAACTTGTTGTTTTTCCAGTGGGCAAAGCAGTATAACATGGTGATTATTTCTTCAATTTTGGAAAGAGAAGAAAGCCATAGAGACGTTTTGTGGAATACCTCAGGTTTGCAATGAGCATGTGTACAAGACTTTACTAAAAGTTTGTGTTGACACTTTTGAATATTTTCAGTCGTGATTTCAAACACTGGGAATGTGATCGGCAAGACAAGAAAAAATCACATCCCAAGAGTTGGTGATTTTAATGAGGTATAAATTACATCAATTGAGACACAAGTTAAGGCTGCTTTAAACTTCTTTATCAATTTTACAATAAAACTGTTGTTCTTCAAGTCAACCTACTATATGGAAGGCAATCTTGGTCACCCTGTTTTCCAAACTCAATTTGGTGAGTTGTATACTGTTGCTAATTTTTTTTCTGCAGTAATGAAAATTTCTTTTATCCATATATTAGGTCGTATTGGAATAAATATTTGTTATGGACGACATCATCCTTTAAACTGGTACATGTTGGGCTTGAATCAAGCAGAAATTGTCTTCAACCCATCTGCAACAGTTGGTGATCTCAGGTTGAGCTTTTGAAGTAGTACATGTATTGACAAAGACTAAATGTATTCAATTTCTATTCCAAAAGAAACTAAATCTTTTATTTAATGCTGTGTTGTATGTGTTTTTAGTGAACCGATGTGGCCCATAGAAGCTCGATGTGCAGCTATTGCTAACAATTATTTTGTCTGTGGTATAAATAGAGTTGGAACGGTGAGTATTGTGACAACCAGTATTTACCTACTGTTCATGAGCTTACAGCTGTCTTAGCTTTTTATGTGTTTAGGAAACTTTTGAGCATGAGTTTACCTCTGGTGATGGGAAACCAGGTATTACATAATAACTAGCATTTATCAAGTGTTTGACTTCTGAAGCAAAGTACCTATTAAAATATTTGAAACTTTTTCAGCACACAAAGACTTTGGACAATTTTATGGTGAGTTGAATATGATTATGGATATTATGTTTTATTCGGGACTTAAAACTAAAATACAACATATTACATTTTTTCACAAGGTTCGAGTTATGTTGCTGCACCCGATGCATCCAGAACTCCGGTAAACTTCAAACATTGATTTATATAACTTTGTTTCAAATTGGTTGGAAACGTGTTCTAATTTTATTCGAACTTGTTCTAATTTGTTTCAATATTGTTTTTAACAAAGGTTCAAACATATATATATACTTAGGGTCTGTCTCGCACATCTGATGGTTTGCTAGTCACTGAAGTTGATCTCAATTTGTGCCGTCAAGTCAAAGACAAATGGGGCTTTCCAGCCACCTCTCGCCTGGACATGTATGCTGAAGCACTTTCAAATGCGGTCAAACCAAACTTTAAACCCCACATTGTCCATGAAGCAGATAGCAGTCAGTAAACAGTAACCACAATTATACCTAGCCAATAATTTGTGATGATGTTGAGCTCTCAAGAATATGTAACAGATTTTCCTTCACCAAAATCGGTATTGATGTGCTCATCGTTCTGTTGATTAAACTGTCAGACAAATTTTGTTAAAGTTTGCTGCTTCATATTCACGAATATGATATCTTCATCCGTACCGTAACTTTTCCTGGCAACTTCAAATGAAGCAAAATTCACTGTACATTCTTCATCAAGCAACGAAGGATTTTTACAAAATATCACCCCTGATGCTGCATCATATCCACACAACACTATAAAGTGTCCTGCATATTGTTTCGTTAACTCTGTACTGTCATTTGATACTGGGTATGTCAAAAGGCTATTAAAACTTTTCTCTATGGATTGTTTGGGTGAACAAGAGTTGCATTTGAGTAAGTATGAATTGACCAAAACAATAGCTACATGTCCATCGTCTAATTTAGCTACAATTTCCTCCATGCTAATAGACCTGAAACAAATTTAAGAAAATTGTTGCATATTATGTAATTAGTTATATATTAGGTAATTAATATTTATTGATTTAAGAATTAATGAATTAAAATTACCTGTTGATAATTTTCATACCCAATTCAGCAGCATTTTGAAACATTGTGTTAATTCGAACCTCGTCACTTGAGAAATTATCTTTATAAAACGCTTCATCTTTATATCCAGGGTCGACGCCACATGTTATTGTAAAGTAAATGGAGTCCACATTAAAGTGAAGTAAGATAGTCACCAAGTCTATCGACCAAACATTGCCATCCACACCTAATGTCTTAACTGCACCAAATATTGCTGCGTCATCATAAATTGGATTCAATTTGAGTAAAATCATTTGAATACAAGCAATTCCACAATCCCAGTCAAATTTTTGAATTACGTGCGGTAAATCAGTTCTTTTACTAGCCATAAAATGAAATCTATGTGTTTTTACTCGCCCTTACAAAATTATGGTTATCTTCCCATCAATTTTCTTGTTTTGTTTATACGTGGATACGTCGTTACCTGAAGATATATAACTGTACAATTTCGTTATTTATTGGGATAACGAGGGGTATATCTTGCACAACAATTAGGTACGCAATTTTTGAATTTCAAAAGTATCACGTGACGGAATACCACCAATCAGAAACAACAAAGGTGAGCGGGAAAGCAAAATAAAACCGTTGGTTAAAGAAGCCCCAAATCTTCACAATCCACTGCCCAACGTCAGTTCCCTGAAGAACAATAGAAGCTCGCGAAAAGTTGGAAAAGAAAGCAAAAAAAGACCAAGGAAAAGGAGAAAAAGTCGTCCAAAGAAATTCAAGGTATAAAATTTTGTTACTTGAATGTTTTTTATACACACTTTTGTATATTTCCTTGCGAATTGTGCTCGATAGCAAGACAGAATTTCCCAAAGAGACGAGTGCGCTTGCGATTGTTAAGGTTCGCTTTTGCCGCTGATTGGCATATTTGAAGCAAAAATATTGTTGTGTAACTTAAAACTGCTGGGTCTCTCTCGCTGTAGAAATTAGTGCTTTTCGAGAAAAAATAAAGCGCCCATTAGAACTAATGCAAAGGAAATTTTGCCAGTTAGAACTTGCGAAACTCCCTTTTTACAGGCACATTTTCCACCAATAAGTCTAATATTAAAAATAAATGTTAATTTTACACTGTGAATTTAGTGTAAAACGAAACGAGTCCCTCTTTACTATTTTTACTGGCGAACTTTTACGTTGTATTTCGATGGAGGATTTTGTTTTTTTTTCATGTCGGATCTTCATACTTTCAGGGGAACTTTTTGAAATATTCGGTTTTGAAATATTCGGTTTTGCCAAAGTTTTGATTACGTTTCTTCGAAGTCTTATTTTATTTTTTGACGGATTCTATTGTACTTTCCATGCAAATTTTTCTGGGTTTACTTGAAAAAAAAGCATGGTAAAGAATATAACAATAATTTACGCTGATCTTTGTTTATCACTGGACCATTGTAAGGGATACAGATGGGAAAACAGTGCATATTGAAGCTGCTTAAAGACTACCCTGTTTGTTCCTGTTTGACCCACAGTGTCCCAGTATTTGCAAATCGCTCGCGGGACGTTTGGTTTGTTTTTGTGTCTTTGACAAAATTCGAGTTTGCGAAAGTCCATGTGTCAACAGTTTTCAATCCGAAGCCATCCTCTTTAAAACTTGCAGTTAGCAGATAACTTTTGAAAGAAATACGTGCTAAAGATGTCTATTGGGATTCCTATAAAGATTTTGCACGAAGCAGAAGGTCATACGGTTACTTTAGAGACCCTAACTGGCGAGGTCTACCGAGGCAAACTCATCGAAGCCGAGGACAACATGAACATTCAAATGTGTGAAATAACTTTAACCTCTCGAGACGGACGTGTTTCACAGTTGCAAAATGTATTTATACGTGGAAGTAAAGTTAGATTCATTATTTTGCCTGATATGTTGAAAAATGCGCCTATGTTCAAGCGTCAAAGAGATAGGGGCTCAGCTGCCGGTCGGGGGAAATCGGCCATTTTGAGAGCACAAGGTAGTAGATAATAAATGTTGTACAACTCAGATCTTACACTGCAATTTGATTTTTAGTTGTGAAAAGTTACTCTAAGTGCATATATCTATGCAATTGAAAAAGTTTGCTTGCAAGTTCTTGTTAAATATTGCTAGACTCTGTCATTGCATGGCATGTAATAACAAAGTGGTAGCTATAATTTGTTTATAAATATCTTGTAGCGGCAGCAAGAGGTCGTGGTGATCATTTCCGTGGACGTGGCAGGGGTGGTTACCAAAGAGGCGGGCGTGGAGGGGGATTCCAGCGACGTTAATGTGCTGTGCATTATCTACTTTGATTGTCTCATCTTTTTGTGTACATAGCTATGTTTAGAATGACCATATAATTATGATAAAATTTCTGCAATTTTTGCCCAGTTTATGTCACTTTATACCATGCAATAATAATATTTTTAGCTGCTTACATTACCCGATATCTGTCTTCAATGCAACCTCATACGTAGGGTTCTGTTGGAAATAAAAATAGTCAAAGTGAAGTATGAAAAACCATTCTGATTGTTGACATAATGCAATTGTTCTTTCTTTGCTCATAATTGTTGTTTTGTTAAGTTCTCAGTACAATCAAAGTTTTGTCAAGTGTTTATAAGAAACTATGTCAACTTTCTCTGTTCTGGAACATTGAAAGTTGAAATGGTTTCGTCACAACAACTGGACAATCAAGCGTTGTTTGGTAAATGTGAGAACCTCGATTTGTGCTTGTTGATATCAAATAAAATGTTAGCAAAACCTTGGTATAGTTTACTAAAATCAAAAAATGATTGCAAATTTTATTTCGTTTGTTGGGCTTGAGATTTTGTCATTGGATTTGGTTTTTGTATTCTATTTATATCCTTCGTCGGGAAAATTTCAAAGTCCCCCTCCTGGTGCAAAGAACACTTTATTAGTCACGTGGTGGGTTTCTCGACCAATCAAATCGTTCCGCGTCCAGCGTGTATTGCTGCAATCGGCCACGATGTGCGGCATTTGAAGAGTGATTGGAGATTTTTTAGTCTTTTTATCAATTTTGTTTGTTTCAAATCGAAATTCTTTACAACTGGTGCTGTTTCTGTGTAGTCTTATTGTCCTGCTAGCTATTCGTTTGCCTTGAAATGGATTTTGCTCACACTAAAAGTGTTGAACAAGTTTTTGAACATTTTAGTGTTGATGAAACTTCAGGCCTCAGTTTGGAAGAAGTGAAAATAAGCCAAGAGAAATATGGGCCAAACGGTACGTATATTTATGTAGAACTTGTCTTGCTAGTTGCACGACAAAGCTTTGGTATTTATGATGATAAAATACAGTAAAACCAGTTTTAAAGGATTAAAATTTTCATGCATTATCATCTGATACTACAAAGCAATGCAGCCGGCTATGTGGCATTTTTGTTTGAATGTAAATCTGTCAAATTTTCAACCATGTAACTGTCAATATTTTCTTTTTTTTATGCTCTTTGATTTTCGCAGAAATGCCAGCTGAAGAAGGTAAAATTTAGTGTAATTTATTTATTTATTTTGAACATTTTTTAGCCTCTTGAAGTTAATGATTATGCTATGTCACTCACTTCTTGTTGAATTAAAGGTTTTTGGAATTTATTTTTAGGTAAACCTATGTGGCAGCTAGTCCTAGAGCAATTTGATGATTTGTTGGTGAAAATCTTGCTGTTAGCCGCCGTTGTTTCTTTTGTAAGTGTAAAATTTCGCGAGTGAATGAGATATGCCAAAAATCATTATCAAAACATTTTTTACTTCTTATATCTCGGTTTGATGAAATCTCCTGTATGCCTCTCACAGGTGTTAGCTCTTTTTGAGGACAGCGAAGACAGAACAACTGCTTTTGTTGAGCCTGTTGTCATTTTAGTCATTCTTGTTTTAAATGCTATCATTGGTGTATGGCAAGTGAGTATATAAAGCTAGATTAACCCAACAGCTCTCAATGTACTGTTGGCTCATGTTGCCAAATGTAAATGACACCCTGCTTTTTAATTTCGCCCTTGTCAAAAAACATATATTACAACACTAATTGCGGCTTTTCAACATCTTTGCTCTCAGATAAATTTTTCGAAATCAAATTTGCTGTGCCCCAAAAATTGTGGGAACCTTATATTTTTTGACAATTACAATATTCATGTAAAAGTGGTTTCTGTTTTTCACTTGGAAGTTAGCATTGTCCCCTGTGAAGTCAATTTGAAAATATACATTTAACAATTTATCACACGAACTGTGACACTGATAAGCCTGTTCACAAAATGAGTCATTGTCTGGCAAAGCACGAATACTTGATTTTCATTGGGCAAAATGTGAAATGCAGACATCTGTCAATTACGTGTTAATTTTTCGAAGTAGTTTAGCAGTTAATTGCTTTGTTGACTGCTTTTTTCCATACGACTCTTTTTGTGTTAAAATGAACATTTTTTGAGCTGTAAATTTATCATATTCATAGTGATGCTGCAGATGGTGTATTGATAAACAGAAGTCAATTTAGAGCATAAATCATTCATCAAATACCTTTCAAGTCATGGCAGCCTTTATCAAATATCTCACTTATCATAAATTTTTAAAACCTATCAAGCAATCTTTTTGTTATGACTTCATTTAATGGGTCTCTGTCTTCAGTTTATTGCTTGAAAACTGCAGTTAAGGGAGATGAGAACTCTGATTGCAGGTTATCAAAACTGTTGCTTATAAGAGTGTTCCCTTGGAAAATAGAAACTTTTTTTTATTCTGAACATGATTTTGTTTTCCAAGTCTTCAATATTTTACAAGGTTTTAAAACTTTTGCAGGAATTAAATGCTGAAAGTGCTATAGAAGCATTGAAAGAGTACGAGCCCGAAATTGCAAAAGTTGTAAGACAGAATAAAACTGGAGTGCAGAAAATCAAAGCTAGAGATCTGGTACCCGGCGATGTCGTACATGTTGCAGGTACAATTCATAGTGGCTGTACATTATCTAACTACTCCCTATCTTCAATTGATTAATTGGCAATAGTTTCCCCCTTTGACGAATAAAATTGCCTTGCATTTGGCAGAGTAATGAGTAACTAGGGTAATAGATTTGGCATTTCAATAATGATAGTTGTGGATCCACTTTGCAGTTGGTGACAAAGTGCCTGCTGATATTCGTGTCACGACGATATTGTCAACGACTTTGCGTATAGACCAGTCAATTTTAACTGGAGAGAGTGTCAGTGTTCTAAAACATACAGGGCCAATTCCTGATGAGCGAGCTGTCAACCAAGACAAGACGAATATGCTCTTCTCAGTAAGTTGTCTTTGCTTGGAAGAAACCTTTTTGAAAACACCCACTGATTTTCTTCTCTTCTTAGAAAAGTAAACTGCTCAACTGCAGTAATAACATAGTCTTTGCATCTTAAGTCAGTATATATATACATAACAGTCATAATATTTTGTGCAGGGTACCAACATTGCATGTGGTAAAGCTATTGGAGTTGTGGTTGGCATTGGTTGTGACACACAAATAGGTAGGATGATATTTAGTATTTACATGGTATGTACTTTGTAAGTTTTTGTTATTTGCTCACAGTAGTTTTTCATGAGATCTAGCAATATTTCTTACACCTTTGTGTACAATGTTTGTGATTGTATTGCAGGCAAAATTCGAGATGAGATGGTCGAAACAGTTTCAGAAAAAACACCTTTACAGTGTAAACTAGATGACTTTGGTGAACAGCTTTCCAAGGTAAGTTCTACAATATTAGCGGAGAAATGTTGAATGAACCGAGATAGAGCAATCTGTGTTTAGTTTGAATTGATAATTCAGCAATCCCCTTCACTTTATCATCAGTGAGAATTTTCAATTCTGATCATAAACTAGCTGCTTGTAGGAGAATGTAAATGATGACTTGTGCATCACAATTTTATTCCATGTTTTTAGATCATTACTGTCATATGTATTGCAGTATGGGCAATCAACATTGGTCATTTCAATGACCCTGTGCATGGCGGTTCTTGGGTCAAGGTATATTATTTGTACAACTTCTGTGTACAAGAAAAATTTGAATTTGAAGGTGGGCAGTCTTCTTATGAACTGTTGTTTGTTCAAATAGGGTGCAGTTTATTATTTCAAGATTGCCGTTGCTCTAGCTGTGGCTGCCATTCCAGAGGGGTTGCCTGCTGTTGTCACTATATGTCTTGCTTTAGGTGAGTCCAATAAGAATGTAGCATTGCAAAAGACTTTGTTCATTGGGATACATTTATCTTATGGAGTATCAATTTTCCTTACTTTGTCAGTATTTTACTTGTCAGAGTGCCTCCTTGTGAGTTAAGCCCACTCAGATGTTGCCTTGTCAATAATGATGATAACTTCAAACATGAAATGAGTGATGTGATGATTATAAATATCATGCACTACCATCTGAATGACTTGGTGCCAACCATTTGTTTTGAGAAAAAAAAGTAGCCAGAGAAACTACTTGAAATAGTGAAATATTGCCTGACAATAATATGTTTCACTTTATCTGCAGGTACTCGAAGAATGGCAAAAAAGAATGCTATTGTTCGTAGTTTACCTTCTGTTGAGACACTTGGATGTACTTCGGTCATTTGTTCGGACAAAACTGGAACTCTTACGACAAATCAGATGTCCGTTTGCAAGGTATGATGTGTCGAAGGTTACTTAGTGAAGTTTGGTTTTCAATTCATCAGTGATGCTTTCCTGGCTCCATTGCTCTTGTATTGGAAAATAGTATTTTGCTTTATTTGATTACTGACAATGGTTTGAAGAGCATCACCAATAATGCAAACCAAGCTTGTGGAGTTGTATATTTAGTGTAGTCAATCTACGAGAAACTAATGTTTATTTTTATGTGGTAGTTTTTTATTTTAGAGAAATTGGAAGGCATGAAGCCTACGTTCAATCACTTTGATGTCAGTGGTACGACATATGCCCCTGAAGGCGAAGTGTAAGTAACAGACCAGGGGCTGGTTGTTCAAAGGTGGGTTGGCTTAACCCTGGCTTAATGAACAACTTCAACCTCGATTACAAGCTCGTTTAAGTTAAATTCTCGATAAAATTTTTGCTCACAGTGTTTCCCTCAACGAATAATTTAATGCCTCAAAGTTTCAAAACAAACAGTGCTTCAAAATGGGACAATAAAAACGGTGGGTTAAACTTAAACCTGGGTTAGCTGCTAACCCACTTTTGAACAACCGGCCCCTGAGGAATAAAGAAACGTGAATTTTTGCCTTTGTCCATCTCCTGGGTTCAGGTGTCTTTACCAAGTTGGCGTGATTGTATTACGTTTGTAGAACTTTGAATGGTAAACTAGTAGATGTTCAAGACTACGAAGCGATTCGAGAACTGGCCATCATTTGTGCTCTGTGCAATGATTCTGGAGTGGACTACAATGAGGCAAAAAAGCATTATGAGAAAGTTGGTGAAGCAACTGAAACAGCTTTGGTTGTCTTGGTGGAGAAATTAAATGTATTCGGATTGGACAAGGAAGGCAAAGATCTTCATGAATTAGCAAACTTATGCAACACTGAAGTTGGAAAACATTTCTCAAAGGTATGCCTGTTGTTATTGAGCCATTAACTGGTAAGGAGTTTACTCCTTTGACTAAAATGTGTATATGAAGAATTGGTGTATATTGTCAGACAGTTGGATTAAGCCTAGTTTGTACTTCTATAGTTTGTACTAAACTTTTGTTATATACTATACTATACGAACTATACTAACTATACAAACTATAATAAATGTATAGTTTGTACTAGCCTAGTTTGTACTTGTATAGTTTCTATGATAACCTTGATCTTCAGTGGGGCAGTCACTAGGACAGGCGTCATTCGCCAATGAGGTTTTGGGTTCGATTCTCAGTGTGCGCTCAACTTTCTCGTATCAAAAGAGTTCGCCAATTACTTTGCCAAATGTCGTAGATTTCTCCTGGCAGTTCAGTTGTCTTCTCTGCAGAAACGTTGACAGGGTGGGTTAGGATAAGCAGATTAGCAAAGTAATATCACAATTGCTTTAGAAATAACTAGCTTAGGTTGTATATCCATATACACAATTATATCTTATGTGTACAGATCATTTCTAGAAATGCGCCGTTTAGCATAGTGCTGCAAAGTGTTTGTGATTAAAACAGTCTATCTGTCATCTTTTACAGGAGTTTACATTCGAGTTTTCTCGAGATCGCAAGTCAATGAGCGTCTACTGCACGCCTAAGAATGGACTTCGTGAAAAGTTATCAAACTCTGGTCCTAAGATGTTTGTCAAAGGAGCTCCTGAGAGTATTTTAGAGCGATGTGATTTTGTGCGTATTGGCGAAGAGACTGTTGTTATCACGGAAGCTATCAAGAATGAGATTCTTAGCAATGTCCAGCTATATGGCACAGGTGAGTTACATTGCCGCTAGAAGTGTGAGCCTAATAGACACATACATAGATATGTTATGTGTATATTTATGTTGAACAAGTGTGGTTTAGTCCACTACATAGTAACGAGTGTTCAATACCTTGTACGTGGATGGAGCAAGTATACAATACAACAGTTTTTGGTTTATCCAAGTCGTCCACTACACTGTGTTTCATCCAGAGGGAATCAGGATATGTGTAGCCGGATTTCACTAAGCAGTGGTGGATGACAGCAAAGTGTGTTCGGCTTACAGTTAGAAGAAAATGATATTAGTTCTTGTCATAACATAAGTAGTGGCCTTGTAGGAGGTGAATTTAGCTTCTCTGTGGTCGTTTAGGTGAGAACACGTTGCGATGTTTGGCTCTTGCAACAATTGACAAGCCTTTAGCTAAAGAGAAAATGGATTTAGAGACTCGTGACGTTACTAAATATGAGGTATGGTTCACTATATTGCACATTACATTCACTACAGGTGCTAAAACACTGCGAAGAGCTGAGATATAAGGTGAAAAGATTGCAATTCGTTTGAAATGATGAAGTAAGATTCCCCTTCACTGATTTATAAGTGACAACAGTCTAATTTCTGAACTTGAACGAATTGCAAAGTGGTGTCTTCAGCATCAAGCGTATATTTGCGTGAAGGAAATTTAATCGTGGTGACCGCGGAATGTTAAAATTCTTCTTGACTTGCAGGATGGAATGACGTTTATTGGAGTCGTAGGAATGTTAGATCCTCCACGTACTGAAGTGATAGACTCCATTCAAAGATGTCAAGATTCAGGCATCCGAGTTATTGTTATTACTGGTGATAATAAGGTTAGAGATTTCTTGGAGAGCGTGAAGATTAGTCAGGCATTTCTGCTTACAGCAAAGTTATCTTTGTGAGAAATTAGCTACAAAGCATAATATAACTTAAGAGTTGTCACTCGTTCTTTCAGGGCACTGCAGAAGCTATTTGCCGACGAATTGGTGTGTTTGGGTCCACAGAAGAAACTTTTGGTATGTGAAAAGAGACGCTCTTGCTTTCATCTGTAGATTCTGCACTCTTCTCATAGTACTCTCATATTTATAAATTTACTATTATCGGTAGGTTTGTCTTACTCTGGTCGGGAATTTGACGACTTGACTGAAGAACAACAACGCGAGGCTTGCAGAAGAGCTAGGTAGGAATTCTCAAATGTGTTTTGATTGTTAGACGCTATCAAATGCGTCTCGCTGAATTTTGATGGAGAACGCTACTGTAGAATTTGTCATACATTCATCATTGGGGCTGGCGCGTTTAAGTAAAATTTTGTGTGTGTAACTCAGAGTTCGAAATAGCCGCCGGCTGCCGGCGATAGCCTGCAGTTTCAGGACCTTGCCGGCGATTTTTGATTTCAAAGCATAGGGAATCGGCGAATATATCTATTTACCAATGATTCGCTTACAAAAACATTATTGTTTTGAACGTTTTAACGCAGAACTTGTTAATGTTTGTTCCTGCACCGAATAAAACGTGTTGCTGTGTAACACTGTAACTGTTCTTGCAAATGTTGTGTTGGTTTATATCACTATTGTTTGGCCTATATTATGAAAATAGCCGGCAATAATTTTCTCCTACAAAAAACAGCCTACAAAATTTGACATATTTTCACAGCGTTATTTCGAACCCTGTGTTAGGTTGTTCTCTCGCGTTGAACCGTCTCATAAAAGCCGTATCGTGGAGTATCTTCAAGATGATGGCCACGTTGCAGCAATGACGGGTGATGGTGTCAACGATGCTCCAGCGTTGAAGAAAGCTGAGATTGGTGTGGCCATGGGATCTGGTACTGCTGTCGCTAAAACTGCCTCCGGTATCCTTTTTTTTGAGCGTGTAATAAATGAAATACTAAAACGCTGCTTTGGCTTATACCTGGGTTAATGGCGTTACTGTTGAGCAAAGTCTGTCCATGATTTTGAACGTAGATGTTTGCGTGAAGATCTACGAAACGTACCAATCTTTTAGGATTTAGCCCCTTTTACACGACCAAATTTTCTTTGACAAATTTCATTTGTCAAATATCATTTGTCAAAAACCAACAAACCAGCTTTTGAAAAAATACATTTGTCAAATTAAACTTGTTGAAAATTCCTAATTTACACGGTCAAAAAATATTTGACAAATGAAATTTGTCACAGAAAATTTGGTCGTGTAAAAGGGGCTTTAGATATTCATGGCTTTCAATGGTGAAATGATGTAACTGTCGATCCATTCTCCGAGTGAAGCTCTCTATTTTATACACAAGAATAGTTTAAAGTTTGAATGCGTTTGGTATCTGAGGTTTTCTCGAACCATATTCATTCTCTTTAAATTATTGTACAAATGTTAGCTTTGCACTGAGTGCAGACTGTGTCTGATCACCACAACTTCTTTTAAGGAAAGTTTTGCCAACGTTTAGATTGTAACCATTGTAGTTTTTGGACCTCAGCACAAGGCTTCGATTATCAAAACACAATGTGAAATAGATTTCTAAAAAAAGATTTGTCTGTAAAACGAGATATCTTGTTTGTTGTACTGGGCTTTTTCTTAACATTGTGTTCAGAAATGGTTCTTGCTGATGATAACTTCGCGACAATCGTAGCGGCTGTCGAGGAAGGCCGAGCTATTTATAACAATACGAAACAATTTATTAGATATCTGATTTCATCCAATATCGGTGAAGTTGTAAGGTGAGTAATATAATCATGCGTGCAACGTGTATGCTGGTCTGTGGAAAGTGTAATGCTAGTCACTCTAATTATATCCCAAAGCGTCCTAAATTTCTCATGGACATTCATAATCGATATATACAGGCCGAAAAAAGACGTTTTGTGTCCTAGAAACATGTTTGTAAGAATTTTAAAATTTTGCGATTTTGTAAAACTTGGCTTCAAAACCGTGGGGGTCCCTCTTTTGTGCTTTTGTAAAAATTTTGGAAATCTCAAATTGTCTAACTCTAAATTTTTTATATTTTCGTTATCTATGAATTAATGACTGTCTACTAATACCATAGAAAAGTTGATGTTGACCGATTCACTGTGAGAAATCACAACCTTTTGTGATGAATAAGAACTTGAAATTTTTCCCCTTGCTTGTTCACGACATTTTTCGAAAGCTTTAATTGTATCTCCAACCGTCCCGACCTTCTCTCAAGCATCCAAAATCGAATCTATATTCCCCCAAAAGTCACAGCATATTATGTAACCTTCTTTTCTTCCGTAGTATATTCCTAACGGCAGCTCTTGGCATGCCTGAGGCCCTCATCCCAGTTCAGCTGTTATGGGTAAATCTTATGACGGATGGTCCTCCCGCAACAGCGCTTAGTTTCAACCCCCCTGACTTGGATATCATGGAGAAACCGCCAAGGAAGTCTAAGGAACCTTTGATCAACAGATGGCTGTTCTTCAGATATCTAATCATTGGTGGTAGGTGTAACATTGTTTAAGAAGCTTAGGACTTCACGACGCGACCGTCGTTACAAATGTATGGTACATAGAAACAATGTATACTACACGAAATACAACTTTCTGACGCTATAGTATGGTTTGAGTAAGAATTATGGCTGTGGCAACAGCCAGTGCCTTAGGCCCGGTTTACGCTGTCAAAGTTTCTGTGATCAAAGTGGGCATTTCGCGCAGGCGAATCCTACGTTTTGAAGGATTTACTATAGTACAGTGCTCAACAATGAACTACTTCATTGTGATATTTCTTATAAATGCTTAAGAACATAGAATTTCTCGGTGAAAAATTCCTACTTTGATCACAGAAATTTTGACAGTGTAAACCGGCCTTTAGTGTGATCTTAGTTTTGTTTTTGTGCAGTTTATGTCGGTGCAGCGACTGTTGGGGCTTCAGCTTGGTGGTTTATGTTCTATGAGAATGGACCTCAGTTGAACTATTATCAACTGGTATGCAGCACTCTAAACTTCTTATTGTTGAGAGGAATTTCTGTTTGTAATCAGTGTTGTTGTGGTTTCTTTTAGACACATCACATGCAGTGTACACTAGATGCAGCATCGTTCAAAGGCGTAGATTGTTCAATATTTGCTGATCTTCATCCAATGACCATGGCCTTGTCTGTGTTGGTCACCATCGAAATGTTTAATGCTCTTAATAGGTATGGTGATGATCTCATTCTTTGTGCGGTTTCTGTCAACTCTGTGCCGGTTGAAATGTTGTGTACTTCAACGAAAACAGTCTTGAAGTCTCCAGATATGAATCTGTTCTGAGACGCCCACTGTTGTAATCATGTAACTACATGGCAATCCATTCTGTATCATAACACAAGAATAATTTAAAGTTTAAATGCATTGCGTATCCGAAGTTTCTCTTAACAAATTCATTCTCTTCAAATTATTGTATAAATGTTAGCTTTGCACTGAATGCAGACTGTCTGACCACCACTGTTAATCTTAAGTATTTTTATTAAACACTCGTCCACTCGAGTTCGCCCTACAACAACATTGACACTGCACATTCTGCATTGCTTTTTAGTTTGAGTGAGAATCAAAGTCTTCTAGTAATGCCTCCTTGGCAGAATCCTTCATTGGTCACTGCTATCATGGCCTCGTTTCTAATGCATTTTGTTATTCTCTATTTTAATTTTACTAATGTAAGTATATACTACTCATTGTTGCTGTTATACAATGGATGAGTATGGCAAAATGCTTATAAATTTTCATCTTGAATTATTTTTAGACCATCTTCCGTATAACGCCTCTGAATATGACAGAGTGGATTATGGTTTTAAAAATATCTTTCCCGGTCATAATTCTGGACGAAATACTCAAGCTTATATCTAGAAGATTAATTGGTAAGTCTCTAAACCTGTAGAATTAAGATTTTGGTATAACAAGATTCTTTTTCAAGTAACTCAAATGTTAAAACATGTACAATCCCTGACCTTGATACAGACGTTCCCGCGATTCTTACATTCAACCGCGTTTAGTTTTAAATTTTTACTCATCATTCTCGTTTGGTTCTCTAAGTGACCATCAGTTTCTGTTCTCTTCAGGTGTTGATCACCACCATTATCATAAAGTAAAGGCTGACTAAAGACGTTATAACGGTATGTATTTACTTTGTCCCTAGACAGGTTTATACATTCTGGTAGCCTTGTCAATTAGAACCATGCCCGAAGAATCTATTTATGTATATATACTCAGTGGACGAACTGTGTAATTTATTATAAACACACCAGGTTGTTGGGAACACCAATAACCAGTATAATGGCATGAAAAATATGACCTCAAGCTGCAAAATCTCAAGTAATTGCAAGATAACTAGTACCTGCTTGAAATTTCAAGGCTGCGATTTACGCAGCATTCGCCTTTGCACTATATTACTTCTAATCCCAGTTTTTGAATTGATTTCTAACTTGTTTCAATAAGTCTTTAGCAATGCCCTCTTTGCCGTATAGTAATCTTACGGATGTAAAATTTTTGTTGTTCTGCATCAGTTTTGTGTTAGTTTTACGTTGACGATGTTGTCGTCAATAATGATGATGTCATCGATAATAATGACGTCGATAATTATACAATGTATTATACAACAATGAATCCAAAAGTCAACGAAAACCCCATTCCCCACATCTACCGTGCATTTTAATGATTTGTAAAATTTTGCTTTACACACACACACACTTTCCAATAGTACTTGCTATAGAAGTGCACTATATACAATATTGATTAAATACGTTAAAAATATTTAAAAAATTAATAAGTTAATGTCTATGTACAGAAATTCTCCTCCATCTAGTAGTGGCTACAAATCTCCTTTAAAAAAAAGTTTTGTTTGAAGTTATGACTACTCAGTGAATTAAATGATACTTTTGTATGGAGTAAAAGATTCGAGAAGATTTTCTCATCTATCTGACGCTGTTGAAGACAAATTAGAAGTATGGGCTAATTCTTCCAACTCTACTCTCGAAACAACGAAACTCCTATGGCTTTCTACAGTGTCAAAAAAATGTGGTAACTTATGTTACCATCGTTAGAGCAAAAAAAGCCTGTTTCCACTTGCGACGTATGCATAAGTGTCAAGCACTCAAGGACAATCCAAGATAGAAAGAAATAAAGAAATTTCAAAAGAAAATTTTCTCATTTTGTTATTTGTAATCCTCACACGAAAAGTCGTGCTTTGTTTTCACGCTAATCCTTGCGTTGCAATTGAAAACCAGGCTCAACAGGGTAAATTTTCTTTACTTTCCATAGCACAGTGGACAACTGAATCGGATTACCACTACCAATTATATTCCTAATTAGAACAACCCGTCTAATTATCGCTAATTGCTATTCTCTTTAGTTCTCTCTCAGTTTCATTGCCGGGGGCGGATGAATGTCCTCGTTTTAGACTCCCGGCAATCGCCGGCGAGGGTTGTCCATAGAACGCCAATTCGCGTTTTAACTTCGGTGGCTCTTCGGATGAGTTCGATATTACAGAGTTGGATCGTGATAGAGGGGGGGTGGTGGGTTCCCCAACCTCAGTCTCAGCGTCACTAGGGGGAGAGTACGGGAGGTACGGGGCGATCGCTTTCTCTTCTTCGTCGAAGAACACCACTATCGCACTTGTGTTGTCTGCACGAATATTGCGCTCTCGCCATTTTGCCAACGCTCGACACGTCAACCTAGGAATCATAGCGAATTGCAGCCTGTAGTCTAATTTGAATGGATTGAGGGGTTCCTTTGTTTTCATTCGGCGTAATTCATCGGCGATGTCTCTGACTTCATTTTCTGTAATTATTGATGAGTAAAGTGGGTGTTTTTATATTGGAAATCATTTTTCCTTTGACGATCTCCGATAAAAGGTGACAATGGTCCGAGAACATCGCCGATGAAGTACAACTTACTTTTGAAAACTCGAAACTGTGTCCTGATTGCATCACGTGATCAAACGTCGTTAATCTACAATCACGTGGTACAATCACGTGTACGGTGCACTTTAATCAGGTGATTCACTCATTCCTGTGTATGTGGCTTTGTAAAAAATGGCCGAGAACAATCTCTCGGCATCCTTGAATATCGCCTGCATATTCGCCAGGCAAACATTGGTAAGTTGTTCTAGGTTTAGCTACGTAAGTTTTTCTGTATCCAGTTACAATTTCGTGTCAATTTTGGAGTTAAATTTGTAACATATGTTCGTCTGCATTGTAACGTTATCCATCAGGTACGTATGTCACAAACAACACAACGTTTAAACGAATAACGTGATTTGGCCCTTCCGTACAAAACAACAGCATGTGGGAGATTGAGTAACGCGAACTAATGAAGCGTAAATGAGTATCCTATTGTCACTCAAATCGACCTATGCCACGTGTTAGAGATGAACACTGTCATTAGACTAGACACGTGGCAGGTTCTGTGATTCAAATGAAGGCAGAACCCCTTTCAAATGATAAACTGTATTTCCGTTTGTGATATATGAACAAAACGCTATGTTTATGGTGCTTAGGTTTGCTGCATTTTTTTCCTGACCCTGGAAACGACAAATCGTGGTTGAATGGGTCTTTCATCAAACAAACTGTATCTGGAATACTATGGTGGAGTACAATAATTGCCTTTGTTTTTTTTAATCATGACAAAAGTGTTAAAGGAACAAGACTTAAATAACGACAGTAAATTAAGAACTTGTTTACTCAACATCATGTAAAATTAAAAAATCGTTTTGCAAATTTAAGCAAAATTACGAGGTCTTTTCTCAACTTCAAGTAAAATTAAATAAAATGAAGCGAACTTAAAATTAAATAAAGTAAAATTAAGTAAAATAAATGAACATCAGCTAAAAGTAAAAATAAGGGATGATTTCTCAACCTAAAGTAAAATCATGATATCATTGTTTAACTCGAGGTAGAATTAAGAAGTTATATTCCTCAACTAACCTGTGAGTGACATCGTCCCTCCAGTCCATGTCAAAGACATTTTTCTCGATGTGGTCTACGAAGTGCACAACCTCCTTGTTCTTCATTGCATTCCACAGACCATCCGTTGCCAGCACCACAAATTTTTCTCGCCGAGGGTCGACGAGCCTGTAGTGGACATCTGGAATCGGAGAAACCAGGAAATCTCCAACAGAGGGATTGAAACTCCACAGATCACCTAGATGAAATAAAAGTAACCAAAATCTTTCCATATCAAATATGGCAGTGAAGCACTGGCTGTCCTGGCATAATTCTGTTGTTACTGCTGTGTAGTCTTGCATACTTTCTCTTGAACCATGGTTTGCATTTACCAAGCAAAACATCATTGCAGGGTTGCAAATGAGTTTTTTTTGTTCATGTGGTTTGTCAGTGGCTACCTACTTTTTGATATTTTAGCTTAATATGTTTAAAGTTAATCCAACCTCATTTAAGAACCTAGTTTATACATAGCTGCTGGCCTAATTTGAGGAATTACACAACAACATTGCCTACTTTTGAGATTTTCTCAAAATGGGGTTTCCAGTCTTAAGAGGGCATGTTTGGAACAGTGATCATTGCTGCATTGCAAGTATTAGAAGGAAGTAACAAAACTCATCGCAAAATATTAAACAACTCCCTTTTGGTGCAGTCCAGTGGCTATATTCAACCACACTTACCTAGCGAGCGTGCGATGGCCAGGAATGGGACACTCTCTATCTTCGTGCTGCGAAGAACAGGACCTCGATGTTGGCCAGGCTTGCACACCCTATCCCATGCAACACGAAAAATGCCGTTACTCTGCCCGATCTTGCCCCCGAGTGATGTGATCCTCTCGACCTCCTGGGGATCCTGTGGTTTGTGGTCGACCGTCAAAGGCACCGCCTTCAACGAGCCTCCCACTTCTTGTGCAAGGACCACCCTTGAGTCACCCACATTTGCCACAAACATATGGCGACCCCGCATGATGACTATTGAAGCGGTCGTTCCTGCAGTGCTTGGAGTGCCGTACTTTGTCTTGGGCCATGATTCTAGAGGAACAACATATTCTTCCATAAACATGTATCCTTTGGAAATTTGTACAGCTTTTTGGGTGATTGGACATATGATGATTTGCTGTCTAGTACAGAACATTAACTGTCAACAGACTGAAATCTGATGTCCTACTGGCCTTGTCTGAATCAAATTCGTATTACTATACTAGTACCCTATATGTCTAGATTCTAACCATCTGTTGTTGCCTAGATACCATATGTGCTCTCTATTCACATGTCTATCCACACCTGGTCCATAGTTACATAAGCGCCGTACCGGCATGGTGTGATAAGTATTACTATTATTATTATTATTATTAATAATAATAATAATACTTATCACATAGTACTCATTGTTTTCAGCACTCATAGTACTCATTGTTTTCAGCAAAAATGTTGGTCTGAATGTCGATTGGATTATGCTCAGGGTCAAACGTAATGTATGGAGGGGATGTCGTTGTTACTCTATAGCGAGCACTAAGAATGTTTGCCGCGCAAACAACGGTGATTTGCGTACATGGCAAGGTGCCATACCACATTTGAATTTGTATTCAACCATAACGAGTTAACGCTATCAATTATTCATATTTCATGCACGCGTATTTTAAGTACCCGACGCCTTTCGATAGGTTGCAACAAGATGAAGATATTTGAAATCCTTGTACAATTTTGATTCCACCGCAGTTTATTCTCATTTGTTGATTCTCAATTGTTGATTGACATGACTAGTAGCTTCCGATCGCAAAATACAAATTGCATTTCGCACCGGAAATTTGTATTGATTTGAAATTTTTTGCAGTCTAGCTTAGGTATTTAGATACTTTGCTAGTCTGGTTAAGAATAACTTAAAGTAGTTTCGTTACTGACTATACTCCGTTGACTTCAGTTCAAATTTGTGACTGCCACTCGAAATGTCTGAGTAAGTTGATGCAAAAGTACTTGACAAAAATTATCACGATATATTCAATAGTTTATAAGTTACCATTTAGCACTGGTAGTACAGTGTATTGTAAGAAATTCGAATCGTAAAATTATGAATACTATACTTGACTTTCATAATTTTACGGAGTTGTATATTTTGTCGCTTAGTTGTAGTTAAATGTATGTGTATGTTGGAGACATAAATTTGAGCTACAGAATAATCTGTAGTTTTATACCCTAGCTAGGGCTAAAAAGAAAACATCGATTTTAACAAATTTTAGCTCCTGTTAATCCAATAAAGTAAATCCTAATTATAGTTCAGGAAGAATAACTAGTGAAATCGTCGGGGTCTACGTTCACAGACAATCGGACATCTAACAGGTCCGACTTAAAAAGTCTACGTTTTGCACATTTTAAATTACTATTAGTTTCTCCCTACCTCTCTCCTTCCACATAGCAGTGTGTACGTCGACAAAAGCTTTCTTAATCGCCTTTCCAACTTTTTCGGGGTTACTGGAATAGAAGTCCTTTTGTTTTTGAATAGTTTTCCAAAGGTTTTGCCTGGCATACAAGGCAGCGCTGTGTCCTCCGTGGCCATCAAATACGGCGAAAAAACACTCGCTATCATGACGCGGCTCGATTGTCACAGCCGTGTAATCTTCCATGGTTTTCCTCGATCCCTGATTTGCTTCGACAGAAACACGGAGATGGACTGTGGTACCGGTTGTGGTAGACATTGTGTAAAATTTCCCGAAGAGCAGAAAGAAATTCGTTAAAGTTTACCTTTGGTTGCAATAATGTTTGCTATACTTTCTCTTTGTCGCGCTTATTAAATTGTTTACATATGAATGCTTTTCCGGTTTTGAAGTAGCCAATCAGGCTTGAGGTGAACACTTGTATATTTCACCTTGAGCCAATCAGATTGCAGGACGTCCTGAGGGCAACTTTGGGCAAGTAGTGGCACGATCATGTGGATCATTTGATATATGAGTGACTGGGTCTTAAATCGTACATGTTCAAACAGGTTTTTGCAACCTAAACATATTCTCAGCTGTTGATGAAAGCTAGGCTAGATCATAGGATCTATTGTATCTTTACTATATAAGGCCTTTATATTCGGCCCTCTCTTCAACTAAACCCTAACCGACGGCCTATATATGCAGAAGAATGCACAGGAACGTTGCAGATTCATTTTTTCAGGAAACACTTTTTTATTAAATATTACGTAACCATTAACTTCACGTCCATTTTTTCTCTAGAACTCCTCAATACACCCACAAAATAAATAGTCCTAGGTGCTAAACTAATAAATATGGGTAGATCCTGCGACGTTATTATACTATTTTCTGCAGTAATTGTGACACCGATTTGTTGTGTATCACACACGTTTGCTAATTCATATATTCCTATTTCAGCCGTACTGCTATCCTGGTACCTACGAATTTCAACTACACAAGAGTTTAAAGAATGTCGACTTAAATGCGAGTTCTCACCAAGTATTTCCTGTATGGATGTCGACCCTGGTAAGTCACTATTGCACACGCATAGCGGCAGCGGTACCCCGTGGTCAGCGCACTGCTCATGAGGACCATATTTAGAAATACGATTGTAAGACGACAATTTCATCTTGCTATGGCTTTGTGTACCTCGCCCAACCGCAGATTCGATTTGAACTGTTATTAATTCCTCTTGATCAACAATAGTCCCTGACTCAACAGTGACATCCATTGATGTAGCCAAATATCCCTCTACTTTTGATTCCTGCACGATGTTTGATATTTTTTGAATGCGAAGCCGCTGGCATGAGCCAAATAACAGTGGTAATCCTTTGAAATAACTTGAACTGTGTCCAGGGCCACGTGATTGTAGGAGTGCGTCTTGGATTTTATTATTGAGCTCCCCTATTGCAAATTCGGATAAAATAAACTGTTCTTCTAAATTCAACTTGACAAGTTTTCGAGCTCTACATATGCATATAGCTTCCTCAGTCATGTTTAGATCATTACAAGTCCTTTCTTTTGATATATGACCAAACAAACCTACAGGGTCCAAGTTTGATCTCCCGTCGTACTTTGCAAGCGCGACAAGGCTGGCACGAAAATCAAACATATTGAACAGCCGATGTTGGTTTGTCCTTAGATTCGAAACCGCATTTCTCCCAAATCTGCGAGCGAGTCTTTTAGGTAGTACGACTAACATAGCAGGGTGGTACATTTCTTGACGACCTTCAAGGAATTTCACTTGATATGAAGTGTACGTATTACCATGGTCTGCAAATATGAACGAGATAGTGTTTCGCATTAAAGATGCTGCTTTGATGAAGTCCTCAAGGTGTCTATCTATACTCTGTACTCGCAGCCCTATCTCATCATGTGAAACGTGGCTCGTAGCGTACGAGAAAAGCGGTTTACTCCGAGGCGTGGTCTTAATGGCCTCTAGGTATTGTACGACGTATTCAAAGAGATATTCGTGTTGGTGTTTGCCGTTGAAGCAAAGCTGGTGATCCTTGTTGTCAAAGAACGGTAGCAAGTGTTGTCCTTTTTCAGTCAAAATCTTGCACGCAGCTTCTGTCATTCCTAAAAGGAAACGTGGGGCTAATGCAGTTTAGCGGACACCTTATGCCGCTGACCATTCAAAAAAAACAGTATTAGATCGCGAAAGCTGAGCCCGCAATCCCACCTTGCCCTAACCCCTGCAGGCTCAGCTTTCGCGATCTAGTATTGTTTTTTTGGATGGTCAGCGGCATAAGGTGTTCGCTAAACTGCATTCTAGCGCGAGTCGTTTTTGACCATTTACGAATTGAAAATTTATTTTTGGCATTTCTTCGTGAGTCAGTTTTTAGAAGAATGCATTGCTTTCAAACTTTCGTAGGTTTTTTCCTCATAAAAACTCCGAAATCCCTTATGAAATATCACGGAAATAGAAATTCTAAACTCGTGACCAGTGCTCGCGACGGCCACCATTTTGTTTTCGACTTTTCGTCACGCTTTTCGTAGACGGTGTTTCCACTTTTTCAAATCAAGGCTTCCTTAAAAATTTCCAAAATTTCCTTGAAAAATATTGCGAGTCGACTTTTCTCCACCGATTCGAACCCTGAAGCCATAGGCATGACACAGTAAACTATCAAACTAGAGCATAATGGAGCCAACCCAAGAGCTTACCTTATTTAGGTGTGCATGTAGTCCATTATGCAAAATTGAATGGAAGTTTTCAACTCGGCTTCCATGGTAACCATACAATATATCCATATCTCGACAAAGTTGTTTAAACTTATTGTTCGATGTTTCATTGTATTTCAGTTCAAAAATATACGATGGTGAATGAAATGTTCTTGAATTTTCAGTTTTCACTGTTATTTCACTAAACTGGAACATAGAAATGAGCAATCAGTCCTAAGGATGAAAATTTCTCATCCTAAAATTGTCCCAATGGCATAGCCAGAACAATTTGTCGGGGGGACAGAAGCTGGGAAGGTCTTCTGCAAAACCCAACTGTCGTATTTCTAGAATGTGTAATTATATTTTCTGCATTCTGAATCAGGATTTCAATACAGTATTTCAAACAGCCATACCTTGAATTTCGCAGACACCCTGTCTAGGTCATTCAACCCCCTCCCCCAATCACACATGTTGTGTCTGTTTCAATTTGCGATTTTCGGAAGAAAAAGACAGTTTTTTGAGCTCTCTACCAATCAGCACAGGCGTTCTTAAAAGGCCATTTATTTACCTTATTAGCAGGTGATTGCACTACTTCCATATTCCTTGCATTCGTTATCCAGTCTACCAATTCCCACACATTATGGGAAATTTGCTGTTTATTTTTGGATAATTCTTTAACTTTAGGTATCATATTAGCCACACCTCTCTATATTGAAAAAATTGATATGAACTTAGTGGCCAGTGTGACAACCCAATGAGTGACACTTTCTAAAGAGAAACTGTGCGAAATAACAATGTAGAGAGTCTTGATACTGCTGTATTATGTTGTGCCCAGCAAGTTATACTTTCTATTTGCAGTTCAACCCAATATGTGGCAGAGCACTCAGATATATATTTCCTATAACCCCAAACAATTATCACTTATTGATCTATTGGAAAAGGTTGAGCAAAATATCCCGATTTGTTAATGGCCAGCTGATCATACATTATTTGCCTACATGAAAAGCAGATGCAAATAATTGTTCTGCGAATCACCGACAAACCAATATCTTTTGTAAATACTGTCACCGACAAAGTTTCATTTTATGTTTGGTTAAATGATATTGTAACTAGGGACATGTACAACAAGCTTTTCACCCTGGGGCCGGTTGTTCAAAGCTTGGTTAGCTTAACCCCGGGTTAGTGTAATACTTTAACCACAATTTGATACTCGTTCAAGAAAACGTTTTGAAAAGTTTTTTGCTCAAAATGTTTCCCTTAATGGGCTGTTTAATCTCTGGAAAGTTTAAAAAAATAAATAGTGCTTCAAGACTGGGATATAAAAAAGTAGGTTAAATTTAAGCCTAGGTTATCTGCTAACCCACCTTTGAACAACCGGCCCCAGCAGTATATTGATAAAAGAAAAAAGTGTAATGTAGACAAAAACTGAGCTGCTGTCACCTCCAGAAGTTGAAGGCAATGCACATGCTCAGAGTATAATTTGTAGCTGAGCAAAGTTTTTAATAAATGCACATGCCAGATTACTAATTTCATGCAGTTATTTGCACATAAACTTATCAATAAAAATTGAAAAATAAATGATGAGTTTACTTTTAAGGAGTCAGGCTCCACATCTATGAATGAACACTAAAAAGACTTGTTCACTTGGATGAGTGAGAGTAACTTACAGCCTTTCGGGCTATAAAGTTCAACAATTTCCAATTACTATGTGTATTAAATTGAAAGACAAAACTGTAGTTACGAATTTTGATTGGTCAATGAAAAATTTTACTCATCAAAGTGACTGGTTATGGAAACGTTGTTTAGTTCAACATTATCATCACTGAATATACAGTAGTTCTGTCCACACTACATAAACTCACCTGGGTTTGGCCTCGTTTCAGCTAAACCAGGTTAAATTTTTAAAGTGTGGACACGACTAACCCAGCTCTGTGTGGGTTTGACTGCATAAAAATTGTGTCCACACTGAAAAAGTCTAACCAACCTGGATTACCTACTACAAGTTCAAACCCGAATCAGTTTGCGCAGTGAGGACAGGGCTTACAGGCAGCTCCTAAACCAAGTCATCAGTATCAGGTAAGATGATGAGAATGACTTTGACAAAGGATTTCTTTGTTTTATTTATATTTCATTCAACATGTTGAAACTCTTTCTCCTGCATGAGTTTTGGGGCTATGGTAGCACACTATCTATTGCTGAAAAACCCCATATCAAAGTTATATTTCTGTCCGGCATAGGCATGACAGGCAGGTCGTGACCTTCCGGTAACCAAAATTACCAAATTCTTTTAAATGACTTTAATTACAGAGCTTTAATACTTACGAGGGCATCGGTATTTTTTTCGCCATTTTCAAGCAAATATCCAGGAGGAAATGGCCTGAGCAGACTGTCGTAGCGATAGTTTTGTAATGCCGACACGAACAAACTAATTTGTAAATCGATTGCAAGAGGGTCCTTCCTGATTTTAGACAACACTTTTTCAGCAACATCGCTCTCTTCCTCCATTTTCATTAAAAGGTCTTTGTACGATCTCTCATTCCCATTCCACGCTGATTAAAATGACTTTCAGTAATAATTCTAATAGCTATTGTCTTTCACCAGACCGACCAGAGTCATTTTCTGAAATCTACGAAGAACAATGATCACTCTCCGGACAAAGAAGTGGCAACATTCATCAAGCACTGCCATTCTGTCAACATTAATAATTTTAACATTAACAAAGTTGGTCAATCAGAAGTCCTCTTGTCTTGCTTTGCGACTACGCGGAAACGAGAACGAGGCAAAATAATTTTCGTTACTGACCAATCAGAATTCTGAAATGACATCAGGCGACCAATCAGCACGTAGCGAGGCATATTCAAATTCACAAAGGTTTCGGAAGTTTCATCATTCACACAGCACATCGACGAAGAGCAGCTTGATTTCTCTTGCTTTTTCGTTTTAAAGAAGAAGACAAAGCTTCGTTTTTGACCAAAATGTCTGCTGCAGATATCTATTACTCAAAGAAGTACCAAGACGACTATTACGAATACAGGTTCGCAAAATATTAGCGTTTCTTTACAAGGGCTTGTCGATCCGAAATTACCGGTTTCAAGAGGACGAGAATTTGAAACTGTAACACATGTTTCGGCGAAAACCTGCTTAAATTAAGCTATTTGAGTTCATTCCACTATACACTTTCCTTGGATACTATATAATTTTTGTTTAGACACGTCATTTTGCCCAAAGAACTCGCAAAGTGCGTGCCACTGGGGAAGCTGATGACGGAAGATCAATGGCGGGGCATTGGAGTTCAACAATCACTTGGTTGGGAGCATTATCTGATTCACGGTCCAGGTATGAAGCTTCATAGTTTCGCTAACATAAGCCCCAAGTCCTAAGAAATATTTATTACTTTCAATTAAGTCAAATACCTCATATTTTTTGTCTCATTTCCATCGTGTGAAAGTAATGGATAGCTTCAAACTTGATTTTGCCAAAGAGCTTTGAATACAGGGATAACCAGATAGCATTGATAGAACTACAGCAACTTAGGCCCGGTTTACACTGTCAAAGTTTCTGTGATCAAAGTGGGAATTTCGCACAGGCGAATCCTAAGTTTTGAACGATTTGCTAAAAATATTTGAGGGATCTAATACAGCGCTCAACAATGAACTACTTCATTGTGATATTTCGTATAAATGCTTAAGAACATAGAATTTCTAGGTGAAAAATTCCTACTTTGATCACAGAAACTTTGACAGTGTAAACCGGGCCTTACACTAGACAAAATAGATGGCCAAAGATCAAGGAATCCACTCAATCATACAGGCAAACTGCATTAAGCCTAATTCTGGGCACCAAAATGGTGACCCTACTTTTGAATTCATCACAACTTCACACCCTTACAAACGACTGTATGTCAAACAAAGGGCTAGACTATCACAGGTCATGAATTCAAGTTGCAAATAGCTTTACCACTCTTTGGTAAAGCTATTGAAGAAAGATGGAAAAAAAGCTAGTGAATCCTTACTGACAACCATATTGGATTACTAACCATTACAGTTTATCTCACCTCAGTTTCACTAAAATATTTTGAACTTTGTTGTGAACTTCCCCAGTTTTTTTCCAAGTTCCAATGTTATTGATGAAATTCAGAAACAGGTTTGCATTCTGAGGATTTGATTGGCTGCTTTTTAGAAGCAGCCGATTGGAGGCTTTGTTTACACACCGGTTTCTGCATTTCATTGTAAACATTTGAACTTGTGAAGTTTGCAACAAAGTTCTGAGTATTTCAGTCAAAAGTGAGCTGAAATTGACTGTAAGAAGCTAAACGCCCCAATGTTTGTCTACGTTTTATATTTTAGAGCGACATGTACTCTGCTTCAGAAGACCTCTTCCAGGTGTGGAGACAGTGACGATTCCTTACTGAGCTTCGTTTGAACACAATATTGTTAAAACAAAGTCTGATTCATTGAAATCTTGGGGTGAAGGGAATTGTAAATTTTTGTACAGAGATTAGATTTATGAGAATGCTTTGTTTCCACAAATAAAGGCTGCAGCTGAGCTAGTAGAGCTACAACGCTAAACCAGTTATTCAGCAATTCCATTTAAAATTATTGTTGCACCTTCTGTGGATGGGAATGGTCAAGTGTTTACCAACATTGGAAAGGTACTCAAGGAAGCCAAATGCTGGTGCAGATTTTCAATGGAATATGCTGCATGCTAAGAACAATTTGAATTTTGTGAAATGTTGTGGACAAGCTTTTCTATTGTCTATTTATTAGGAAATTGAATATTTTTGATCATTCGTGCTTGTGTAGTTTACTATATTTAGCTTTTTTCAATAAAAGTTGAAGCTCATACTTTGTTGAATTTATGTTGATACCTTGATATTAGACTGCTTTACAAAATCATTTTCATGGTCACTTTGAGCATGAACCAAGTCAACAAGAGGAAAGCAGCATCTGATTTACGTAGATATCAGCACAAAAATCCCATTCCTGCCAGTTTAACTGTTGACCATAAATGTGCCCTACTTATATCTTTCACTTTGCTGGAAAAACTTCTAGCTGTTAGTTGATGGTAAGCCTTCCAGCATAATTACTGGTCAAAAACCTTCTGTCCAGAATTGGTTGAGCTGAGAGCTAAGACAGAACTTGATAGATGGATACAATATGCAATTTCACACAGTTCGGCAAAACAGAAGAACTGATTGACCCAATCGTCCAGATGGAAAATGACTGTAGAAATATCTTCCACACTAAACAAGAAAAGTCAATAGTAAAATAAAATCACACAGTACTAAACAGTCAAAAGGGAGAGTACAACATGCCCACATGTATCTCAACCATGGAGTGCACGACAGGTGCTGCAATGCCCAGCTACTTGTGCCAGTGAGTAGGAAACATCACTCAACGGGATGTTTACAAAAATAATAAATGTATAGTACCTCGATGTACAAATTTTCTTGTGTGAAAGATTTGATATCCTGAAAGAAATTTATTTAATGGTTAATACAACATCAGTTTTTCATTTTTCAATAGTTTTCTTAAAGATCCCAACAACTGAAATTTACCTTCACCAAAACATCAAAGAATACCAAGTGAGATGGCAGCTTCTCTTTTTTCTTAATATAAGTCTCATTGAGCCACTTCTGAGGATTGTTATAAAATCTCTCAGCTTCATCAATATATCCAAGCTGTTTACTGGGACTGCAGTCCAAAAATTTCATTTCAAGTTTCTTGTGTACATAACTAAGAATGAAAGAAAGTTACTACTGCCATATGCAAGCAACTGGAAACAGGAATTAGGCATAACATGTCAAAACACGCTACTCCCTCATTCAAATGGCAAACATGCAACTTTCCAATGCCAACTAGTAGAAAAAAATAGCTGTAGTTGACAGACCAATTGCTGCAAATGATAGTAAGATATGGCAATTTCACTCATTTGCACAAAAATAGATTGAATGCACCCCATTCATTTGATTAACATTAATTTACTCTCTCTATTAGCCACTTCAAAAACTGCAAATGCACTGGAAGCGAGTTTTAAAAAGTGAAGAGAGTAAGAAATAAACCTTTCTAGTCGAAAGAGCAGCTCAAAATTGATAAGTGTGCGAAGTTTGACCGCATTTGGATCGATATATTAAGAATGACAAGCTTCTAGAATTTGTGACATTAGTATAATTTAGTATTATTTTGGGGGACGCGCGTCCCCCAAACAATAC
>JAODVM010321908.1:0-28155 GCA_025400095.1 Phenganax marumi
ATTTAGCCAGGATACCCACATCACCGAAGTGTTTTTCAGTGGGGTCCTGCAATTAAATTATTATACATTAATATATATATAGCTAAATGTAGACATACATACATACAAACACTATACAATAGAGTAATATTCAGTAGCCAGATCGCCTTGCAGTGCTCACCAAATACCATGAAACTAAGATGTTTTCAATCCACTGTTTATCACACTGAGATGCTTTGATCTCTTTGTGGCGAGGGCAAAATGTTTTGGTGTTTGTCACAGCAAAAATAGGTAGTGCTCATGTTTCCAAGATATTTTTAAATTAAAATGGTAGAAAAAAAGCAATAAGATCTGCGCCTGCAAATCGTAGTCACTCTAGCTGGCATGCTGTTACACTGCATCATCTATTTTTACTCAATTTGTTAATTTTTGCTTTCCAATTATCAGGTCTTGTTCAAACAGACGATAAGTTGGCATTAAAAGAGATCACATTTCAGCTACAGTTGGAGAATACTGTTGGAGATAAAATCTTTGTAAGATCTAAATATAAATTTGTGTATTTCCGTAGTTTACTGTTTGATTGAGATGGTCTAAAACTTGATCCAACTCTTGACTCAATCATATTAAAAAGAATTTATGCTGTATGCTCTGTATTCTAAATTTTTGACTGATATAATTTGTTGTTTAGGGATCTTTTGCAGAAAATTTAGATTTTTTATTGAATGCTCTGAAAACTGGTAAGATTGCCGAACTGTTTGATGATTTTTCAGCACCATTTGATAAAACTGTCTCTCATCTTATGTTAGAGAGTATTATAGCTCGTATTATCATGTAAGATAGAAAAAATTTCCTCGACTGACTAAGCTGAAGTTTTCCAATTGTTTGTTTTAGGAAACAAAGATTGCCGTCCTATCCTATTTATTTTGGATGAATTTGACTTATTTATTTTTCATAAAAATCAAACGTTGTTGTACAATTTGTTTGATATTTCTCAGTCAGCTCAGAATCCAGTTCTTGTTCTTGGCCTTACATGTCGATTGGTAAGAGCAAACTAGAAAAAAATTCTATGATAATTTATATGTTGCAATTCACCCCAGCTTGCACATGAAGCTTATGCCTTTAGAGGCTTGAGGTAGCTATCGCAAATCTGATCATTACTCAGTTAGTCTGAATGATATATGTATTTACTTGTATATTCTTTTTTAGGACGTTGTTGAACATCTTGAGAAACGAGTGAAGTCAAGATTTTCTCATCGGCAAATTCATTTCTTCAATGATTTTTCGTTTTGGGATTACGTTGATATATTTAGGTGATTTTTACATATTTTTTTTTCTCGAGTACATGTCTTGAGATACATTCATGCTACCGCAAATGAATATATACATTGCCATTCACCATGACCAAACGTACAAAATTTTAGCACGTCGTTCATTGCTCCAAATCTCTCTGCAAAGCTGTTACTTTTACGATTTCTTGGAAGACATCGCTTTGAAGACACGAAAGTTGGCTGACAGAATTAAGTCATTCATACTATAAATGATTGATATTCTTCTGGCAGGCAGACTCATACAATTTTCTTAATTCGTTTTCATTCAAAAATATTCTGGTATGAACAGGGTCATCTTTTTATTGATTGTGGGAAATACTGTTCGCATGTTTTTCAAAGGTCCATCGTGGCTGTTCCAGCTAAATTCTCCAACAAAACTACGGAAAAAACCTGGAATAAACAAGTGAAGGTAGTGTTACCCTTTAATCGAATAGTCGGTTTCGTGGCAAAACACGTTTAGGAACAGCGACTGCCCCTCATGCCTCGCTCTCACGCAGTATGGCGCAGTTTTCGAATTTTCACTGCAATCTCTTTTTAGTCCACAGACAGTAGCTGGAATGCCAAGCTACCACAGCAGTGTGAAAGCAGTATGTTTTGGGTTTCTAGACTTTGTGCGACGATGATCACTTTCAAAACATTTTATATGAAAACTACAGTTACAACAAAAGTATTCGAGCATTACACGCTCTCATGGTGAGGAGCCTTTTTGAATAATGGTTGGGGTTTTAGATCAAGATTTTAGTTATGGAAAAACGTGACTGTGTAATCTGACTGTGTAAAAGGAGCAATAGGGTCATACTAAAGATGTATTTGGAAATGGGTTTGGGGACGAATTTAAAAAATTTTGTCCGTCCCGTTTGCTGAAATATTGTATAATGATTTTTAGACAATTCCTGTCTCATTGCTCTCAAATGACTACCCTTTCCTATTGACTAAAGATTTTGAACAAGCGAAGAATGATTTAATGATCGATCACAAGTCTGTGATGTTACACGGTAAATAGTTTTTAACAAAACTTGCAGAAGTGCAATTGCTGCACTACAAATACGTCGTATGCCACATGGAAACGAAGTTGGATAGCCCAACCTGCGCTTATGCTTCTTCGTTTGCTTCCTGAGTCTCGTTCTGACATGACAAACTGTATATCTACTTCAACATGTAGAACTGTCTGACGCGCTAAATTTTGAAGACTACAATAAACTCATGATGCGTTATATCGAGTGGTACATTATACTTTAATGATTTTCCAGGTTTATCAGTTCTCGAGCTTTGCCTGCTTGTTACAATGAAATATCTTGTTGAAATTTTTGATGATCGTGCCTTCAATTTTCAGATGATCTTCAATGGTAAGTTTCTTTTGTGGTTTTGAGTCATCAACGCTCTAGTCTGGTCGTATATAACTTAAACTGTCATTTCAGAATATCAGAAGTTTGTAAGAACAAGAGGTCATTCGTTGCAATGTTTTGATAAACCAGTTGTACTGAAGGTATGTTGGTAATCTTGGTCAAGCTATATGTAGTTTGGTTCGTCCCCCATGGAAGTTTGAACTTAACACCCGCTTAAATTTTATTCAATTTTTTTCATGGTTTGCCTCATTATTTTCTTCAAACATTTTTCAGGCATTTGAACATTTGCTGGCATTGGAACTTGTTAAAAGCCTGGATGCAGGCGGAGTAAATACACCCAAAGAATATCGACCGTTAAGTTTACTTGTTGAACCACATCAAATTACTGAAGCAGTGAAGACGTATCCTGACTGTCCGACAGAGCTAACACAGTGGGCTACAAGTGCCGTAAACTAACAACATCGTTTCTTTATGTAATTTACTTGTTAAGTACCGTATTCTCTCTATTTAGCCCCCCTCTCATATAAACCCCCCTTTCTAGAGGAAGAAATTTGTGCATACTGCATTGTATATATATTACGTTGTGTCTATTGAACGCAGACTGTGCACTGAGCGAACACTGAACACCCATAAGGCAAAAACGCAAGCTGTGAAATTCGAAGGTATATTCGATAAACCTTTATTGGAAATAAGGTGAAGTATTGTACCAAGTGAAACCAATAATGATCACAGGCTCAATCTCTCAGAGCAACCAATCATCTTTTGCTTGAGTCGTTTGGCGGTAAAGTCAACCAATAAACATTTTCTGTCAAAAATCGCGGGAGACATATTGCATATATTTTGTGAAAGGGGAGAGGGCGGTAGGGTTAACTTTGTGCCTTCATTTCGGTGCTGCACTAAGAATAAAACGTTGTTATCCTAGTGACGGTATAATGCTTTCTAACTTCCCACGTTAGTTTGCGAGCCATGTAGGAATCAAAAATATCTTAAGTACCCAGGATGGAAATAACTGACTATGAAAAAATTGAGAAAGTTGGCGAAGGAACTTACGGGGTGGTGTACAAAGCAAGGAATAAAGAGAATAATGAAATGGTTGCCCTCAAGAAAATTCGTCTTGACACGTTAGTAACTTTGTATATCTTTATGTTGGCTTCGTTCTGTATCATTGTAGTATAAAATGATTATTATTAAGTAGTCTTTAGTATTGGCCGTGGTTGTTGAAGAATTTGTAGGCTTACTAGGACGACGACGATATCATGTGTACAATGCCACGTATTTTATTTGTCTTCACACAACACTGAAGTATTCCACACACACGTGGAATAATTGTAGAAAAAGATTAGCTGATTGTTCTCTGATAGATTGAGTGCATAGTGCATCTTAGCCATGTATGTCTTGGCCTTTCTGGTTGCATCTTACACCAGCTATGTGAATATTTTCATTTTATTTTTGGTATCACAAGAATATCCCAAAAATCAGCAGCCATGTTTAAGGCAAGATTTCAACCTTTAATACGTTCAGTCTTGTACTTCTACAAATGATTGTGCCACAAGGCCTGAGTATATAGACCTTAATACTAGAGAAGTGTTTGCACAATTTATTCCACCATTGCTGGACAAGGTTGGACTTGACATGTTGCAAGGGGACGTGCATACACTGTACCCCGGCAATTGATCCAGTAACAATTTGCTGTAGACGTCTCACAAACAGAAGTAAGTGTTAAAGAAGAATTTGTTATTGTTGTTTCAAAATACATCATGGGTTTCTATGTTTTGACGTGTTTAATGAGTAGAAAGCATCGGTTTCTCTACCAGCTAGGGTGGTGCCAGTCTACAGATGAAATGACCCAAACCTTGACTGTATCTCCTAACCAAATGCTAAATGATCAAATTATGGATTTGAAAGTGGCTTGGTTTTCATTGCATGCACCCCACTTACTGATACCAATCCTAACTTCTCTAGTCATGTATTCTACCATGACTTGAGATATCATGATATTGGGGGTGTAAAAAAAATGGTCTTATATTACACAGAGCAAATAAGAAAGTGCAGTGCACTGGGTTACATGAGAGCTACTGGTACCATATTGGTCAGTGACAGAGCTCCTATGGGGAACTACCATAACAGACCACCATGCGTTTCACTTGAAGAAGCATAAGCAAGTATCTTTAACATTTTAGGGAGTCGGAAGGAGTACCAAGTACAGCAATAAGGGAAATCTCTTTGCTTAAAGAAATGAACCATGCAAATATCGTGAGGTAAATAGTGTTGTGCTGTGTTGGTTATGCATTTGGGACTACTGGTCTGTTCTTGCAGTTCATGCACTGGTCACTTTGTATAATTCTACTAATTTGATGCTTAGTCAGATTGTATAACTCCAGCAAATGATATTTAAAAAGCCATGGATGCTTTGATCAAAACAGATTGATGTTTAATTGAACTCTGCAAGGCTGATGACCCTGACAAGTAAAATTACCTGGCGTCAGACAGAGTAAAATATCAAAGTGAAAGTGAGGTGCACTTCACATTGCTTTCCATTGAGAGGTAATGTTCCCTGATACTGTTCGATTCAGTTCTGACTCTAGAACCTTAGAAGGTATAATTGTTTAGTCTTAGCGACTTCTTTCTCTTAGATTGCTGGATGTGATTCACAGTGACAAGAAACTTTTCCTTGTTTTTGAGTATTTGAATCAAGATCTTAAAAAATACATGGACACTGCACCACCTGCAGGAATTTCATTTTCTTTGGTGAAGGTATCAAAACATTGTGAACAGTACAAAAGAAGTTTTCAAGTTTTATGGTTTCCTATTGCTTCAAATTTCCACAAAGACATAAATGCAGCTGCAAATGTATTGTTTTACATTTTTGAGAAAGATAAGTTGAGCATTTTCAAAAAACATCGACTTCATTTGGCCATCACATGCATAAAAGTCAAATTTGAAGTTTTTAACTTCACACAGTCAACAAAGATGCGAAGTATAATGGCGCAATAACGTGTTTTTTCAGAGCTATGTGTACCAAGTTTTATGCGGGATTGCGTATTGTCACTCACACAGAGTGCTGCATCGAGACCTCAAACCACAGAACCTACTTATTAGTAATGACGGTGCCATAAAACTGGCTGACTTTGGTTTGGCTCGTGCATTTGGAGTACCAGTAAGAACCTATACGCATGAAGTAGTAACGTTGTGGTATCGCGCACCTGAAATCCTCCTAGGATGTAGGTACTACTCTACGCCCGTGGACATCTGGAGTATTGGCTGCATTTTCTCTGAACTGGTACACCTTATTTTTCTCATGAAGATATTTCTAGAATTCTTTTAAATGCAACATGAAAAAGAGACTCGATACTCGCCTTCTTGTTTATTTGTTTAGCTATGGAGCTATTTTTCATGTTGCATATGAGGAGTTACTGTCACGCATGATTATTGTGCAATAATATATTCAGAATTTATGACAATTTTTATACTGCCGTCGCGGAAACAGTTTTTAAATGTTTCTCCTAGATTACGCGGCGGGCTTTGTTTCCTGGTGATTCCGAAATTGATCAATTATTCAGAGTATTCAGGTACATATATGTCACCAACACATTTCCACGTCAACAGTCATACGTATATCCATGCAGCTTTATTAAAACTGAAAAATTATCAATGTACACGGTACCATTTCATTTCAGTGGCGCTCTTTCGAATGAACCGTGTAGGAAAATTAATAACATTTTTAAAAAAAGTTGAAGAAATTATTTTAAAAAGTTATACCTGTATGCAGTAGTATTGATTTTTAAGTTCTTTTGTTATAACAGCATATATAAGATTTGCCATTGGATTAAATTTGATTCGAGCTGTATAGCAATATCAGCTGAGTCTTACTTCATTTTCTCCGCGTTAGAACGCTTGGCACGCCGGACGAAGTGAACTGGCCAGGTGTAACAGATCTCGCAAATTTTAAATCGACGTTTCCAAAGTGGAAGGCGCAGGACTTAAACAAAGTCTTCCCAACTGTGCCATATGATGCAATTGATTTATTGAAGGTATGCAGAGTTTGAAATATTTACTTGTCCTTCAGAGACAAAAACGCATCTTGTGTGAATTTTACTCTGACTCATGCTCGTGTCCTTTCTTGTCTAATTTCACAGTTCATGGTTGGTTAAAACGTTTGTTCTGCACGAATACGAAACCATTTCGAAATAGTTTTTCTTCCAACGTGTTAATTTACATCTCACCAAAAACAACAGTTTCATATTTTACTCGGCTTTTACAAACATCCAGCATTGGACCTGGTAAGCGTCACGGTTTCGTATTCATGATAACTGCCCTAATTTTATTTAAACGAAAAAACAGTAGTAACCGACTTCTCATCGCAGAAAATGTTGACGTACGAGCCAAGTTCAAGAATCTCCGCTAAAATGGCGATGTCACATCCACTTTTCAATGATGTTGCTATTCACACGCCGTAATTCATCACTTGACGTGTACAAAAAGAAAATTATTTTGAATAATATAGCATTTTAAGGACGTTCATTCCTTATTGTAAATTGTGGCCTTTTTAAACAATTTATATACTTAATGAATTATAATGAATAAATTATAGTTTACCCAGTGTGCCAATCGCAATGTTGTCCATTTTTTTGTCCGCCAGCTGTTGAGCATATCGCCTATAAAATAGTGTCCGTTTGTAAAAAGACAGTGTATAGAATTAGTCGTTTGTAATCGTGCTCTGCCAATCTTCACGAAGTCTGACCGTAAATTTAATCGTATGAAGGCTAGAACGTAAATAGTACTGGTTCTTTTGTGTATTCTGTACATCTGACTTCCTCTTAGTTTGTTGTTAGTATAAAATCAATTCTTAAGAAAGCTGATTGTGTCGTTTCCTCACGGTCGACAAAGGGCACTAGTAAAGTCTCGATAGTGATTTGACGGAACTAAACGCTCTTCTCCTCCGTCTTCCGCGTGCTTTCGTTCTCCGTTCTCCTTCTTCAGCGTTCTCCGTTCTTTCGCTCTTGTAGTTCATTTATTCTGTGACAAATGCACGACGCTGATAATCTCGCCTCAGGATCATGATCCACACACTGACTTATCAGTTCTTTAAGTTCTTTCACTTTCTGGCAATTTAATGGAATACGGTACAGCTTAATTAAAGTGCAGTCTGCCTGTTAATACACTTCATGGGTAAGACTTCTTTGTTTTACAATTTCTGCATGTTTGTAGAACTTGAGTTTTTGTGAAAATAAACTGAATTAAAAAACAAAAAAGTCCTACATATCATACTTTTTGAATGGATCCTACATGGATTTGATGATAGACTTCTAGCAATGATGTAATGTCATTTGGCCTAAGTACTCACCTGGCTTTCTGTAGTCCAGTCTCTAAGTAACGCAGACCGTTGTTTTTGTAGCGTAGCATCATTACGTAAGTTGTTTACCGTCGTGATATCACTGCTCCGTTGATAAAGTGGTGCATGAAATCCTGGAATTTGGAAGTACAGGTGTTAATCATTTGGTCACCTCACTAGGCTAAATTTGGTTGCGTTAGCTGTGATTCACCATACCACCTCCATATAAGCTCGTCACGATTTTCTAATTGCCATGATAAATCTCGTAAACAAGAGTGGAGTGAAAAAGAAGAATTTTGAAATTAAAGTTTAAGGAAGGGGAAATTTAGTATAGTTTTCATGGCTTCTTTCTACCGTAGCGATGTCCAGATGTCATTACCTATATTATATAATTCACTTATTTTGTCACTACGCTAGAATTGCATAGATTGACCAATTGAATTCGCACTTACCGTTGCAAACGGCGACGCACCTGGACGAAACCTCACCCAGTACCACTCCCAAGGCGTAAATATCAATCTGTTTTAGTTGTGCTACCATGTCATTCAGATTAATACGTCCTTCTAAGATCTCAGGGGCCATGTACCTTGAATAACCAATCTGTAATTTGTGTTGTATGTTAATAGGTTCACAATGTATAGGGCAATATGCAAAATATTTGAGTTTTATAGGCTTTGTAGATTCATGTCAACATTTTTCACCTGCAAAAAACATTTAATAGGAGGAGGAGGCTTCGATAGTCCCACCGTTGTATGTCATTGGTTTAGCAAGTTTACATGACTCAGTCACTCACCTGTCTGTAATTACGGCTAATAGCAGATTGTTGTACCGGCATGACTCGTGAAGAACGAAAATCACACAGAACACAAGTGTCATCAGAACGCACAAGAATATTCTCACTAGTTAGATCTCCATGAACAATACATGAAAAATTTGTATTTTCTGTAACAAGAAACTATAATTTAAAGTCATTCGCACGCCCCATAAATTTTTGCGCAAATGAAGAGAGATTGTACGTGACGATGTCGATATGTGCACAAAGTTTTGCGAGTAAACCAAACCAAACACTTCAGTTGCTTTTGCATTTTCACTTGTCAGTTCTTATGTTTTCTTGCTTTTTTTTCATTGCTTGTCTACTGGCCTATTTCATTACTCACAACTGTACAAGCACATTTGTTGTCGAAATCAGTTCTCCACTAGGTGATAATGCTTGTACACATTAAATTATGTAACATAGTCGTTAACAAAACTAGTGTACCTTGTTCTCCATGAAGATATGCCAAAGCCTCAGCTATACTCCTGCTCATTGTGCACATACTTCGCCAGGAAATAACATTGGATTGTAAAGTGCGTCTCAGCGAGCCTCGTGGATGGTACTCCAGTACAAGGATATAGCTCAGCATCCAGGTTTCTTCAACAATAGGAGCGCCAAAAGACTGGCAGAAATAGAATTTATAATTGGCATTCTATTAAAGCAAATCCAAGAATAAAGATGCATCCACAGCTTAGAACAAGTCTAGACTGTGCCAACAGCTTTTTAAGACAACTACGATCATAGCCTATAACTATAACGATGTTGCCAATTAGGTACTCTTAAATTGATCGAGCTCGATGGGACTTTATCAAGAGGCTTCCGCATTAAAAAGGTGCTCGTATCTGAGAAGTCTTTGTATTAGAGACAGATGGTCGCATAAATGAGGGGTCCGCATTAACCAGGGGTCCTCACCTTCAATATACCAGAATGGTTTAATGCAAGTTTGTATATCTCCCTCTCTCGTTTCCATCTGCTATGACTGCGAAATTTTTTAATAGCCACAGCTTGAGAATTTACTTTTCCGTACCAAATATTGCAAAAGTTTCCTTCATGGATTAAAGAAATGTACTTTGGACGTGATTGTTCATGTGACAAACAGTTCACTCCAACGATGGAATGTCTTTGTTTATCCCTTATTTTTCTTCTCTTGCAACAGAAATGCATTGCTACTGCACATGTTAAAACTAACAGCAATATTCCAGAGATAAGCACTCCAACCACAACAAGAGCATGTGTTTTGTGTTGCTGATTTCTTAGATCTGTTTACGGCAAAAATAAAACAGCTTAGTTAGTTTCCTATATGATCATAGAATATAGTACAGAATACTCCAACAACATTGAGCGAACCTCTTCTGTGACTTTGGGAAGAAATCAAGCAGAGATTGTATTTCTAAATAGGTCTGTAAACTAGCTTTAAAGTTTTCATGAGAAACTGAAATAAGAGGACACAAATAAAGATTGTTTTGTACCTGCTTGTTCCGCGGTTGATTTCTTTTCTTGGCCATTCTGGAATACGCGTTGTGTTTTAAACTGAATGTTACATAAGTTTGTTTGACAACAGCAGAAATGTATCTCACCCGACGAATGGTGAGATGAGAGACAATCTGTAGTATTGCAAGATTCTTTCTCATTATTCCGATAACGCCAACAACCACGCTGTGCCACCTTAACCATTATATTGCCATTAATGACATCTTCTCTCCACAAAATATAACAACTGTTCTGCCATTTTTCACACATCGCTATTTCATATGTTTCGTTATCCCCATTAACTTCACTAACATTCTTGCTTGTGTTTGAAATGTCCGCGTATTTTAAACAAATCCTCTGTGACTGAAAAGGAGTGGACTGAACTACGAAAGAATTTTTTAGATTATATAATTGTGAGCATTTGCTATCTTCTTCATTTATTGGCCAGCATGGAACCTATTAATCATGTACACTAAATATATAGGGGCAGTCGAACAAGGCACATTCGATTACGGTTTTCGTGTGGATTTTTGTTACAGTATAGAATAATATATTTTTTGCATCAATGAAGCTGAAGTCTTTTGGGAAAGATTTCATTATGTATTGTTAGTGATCTTTAGTCTTATCAAAAGAGCCACGAAAGAAAGCGTGAAAGTTCTTTTATTGTTCGCTTGGCATGCACCAGTGAAATCCACATGATCAGGTATTGTTATTAGGCGTTTTCCAAACAAACCTACATTGTTCTTTAATGGTAATCTTACACCAAATCGTTTTCACGTTTTTGATTAACCTCACCTTGCGCAGCTTTTGCCGTGCAATTCTATTTTTTTATTTATCTTCTTGTCAAATTCATAAATTTCAACTTACCACGGTGTCTAATTTACGAGAAGTATCTAAAATTACGTGAGACGAGGAAACAAGAGTGATATTCGGGGTTCAGATATCGAAGGAAATTGACCGGCCGTTTCGTTATTAGAGCCATCAACTATTCTTATTTAGTTGGTTTAATTTACTAACTTACAGTGTTCCTGAAACATGACCATAATTGTCTATTCGAACAAGATTTTCACAGTCATCAATATGTAAAAAATTATACTGGACATTACTGATTAAATTAGAATCCGTCAAATTGTTGCTTAGAATATGAAATGGTAGGAAATCTTCGTCATTTCCAAAAAAAATTTTCCTGTAAACGTACTTGCCATACCACTTGAAGAAAAAAATGTAAAACTGCGCACACGAAATTTTTGAGCCGCTATCGCTTGAACTTTGCTAGTTTATTATTTAAAATTTTACAATAGGATGAAGCATGCATGTGTTATGGAAATCACTTACTTGTTTCTGTTGATACAGAAAGTAGAACAAAAACAATTAACCAATACTTTCGAAAATTTCCCCCGCTATTGATCACCAAAATCATGATCCCAATTTTCATCTTGTGACCCAGTTTTTCTGAACAGCTTGATTTTCTACTCTGATTATTAGCTTTCCCGCTTCTCGTCTTCAAATATGAATGTCAAGGTCCAGGAAAGTACGTGTTTTACAAACAACTCTGCTCAATCTTGTATTGTCACAATTATCTGCTTTTAGTTCTTTGTAATTTCAATTTTTCGAAATCCTGTTTTCTGTCCATCAGGGCAAAGATGCAAAACACAACATAGCATAACATAACATGCTCTGATTGTTCAGCAGTGTCGAGCGAGAACACTGTAATATCTTTTGTTTTGAAATAAGACTGTCGGAAAAAATGACTGTGGAACCATTAAAGTATCCCAAATGAGTTGGGAAATAGAGACTTGTTTTGTCTCATGCACTTTTTCATTTTGTTTTGTCATGTTATTTACTTTACGTGGTTTCCTATACCCATTATGTAATAGTATTCGGTTTCACAAAATACGAATTTCTGTCTATCATAAATCTTTCTGCTTTAGTATCCATTATAAAGACGGTCACGTTACTAACGTTACCAAAAGACAGAAATGTACTAGAAACGTTAATTTTTCCCCTGGTATCTTACAGTACATAACCAGTTCAGCTGTATCATACACAGTTAAGTGGTGATTTTTTTTCATCATTCACGAAATCTGCTGGAAATTGGAAAACTTAGGAAAGTCGAACAACTTCTAAACGAAATCTTTGGTTAAAAGATTGAAAGGCAAGTTTTGAGGATTGAACAAGTCTGCCCCCGATTCGATACCGCTGTTAATTTTTTTAAATATAGATTATGACTGGGTCACTTGTTTTGGAAAGTGAAATCGACAGATAGCTTGGACCATCCTATTATTGACAGATGATTTCGGAAAGGTCATCACTACAGGCACATTTTGGACAAACGTGCTTAGGTAAGCTGTCTCTCGTTTGGACTTGCGCAGAAGATAACATCCGGGCAATGTTATGCCTTCGCGCATGAAATTTACCTTCAGACAATGAGGCGCTGCTAACCGAACGTTATTTTACCCAAGAATTTTACGAAATTTAGTGTACAAGAAAAAATCTGCGAGTGTATAATGAAGTGGAAATTGTGGCTGTTGTGTACCAGTTTCATAGCTGCTTTTGATCAGAGTAAGTAGGCTGAATTGAGCGTTTGTAGTTGGCGTTTATAAAAGCGCTTGCAAAGCCATCCATTATTCGGTATTTGTACTATTTTTTATCAATGTTTCTGGTGGCCTGTTGTAGCAAACATATTTGTGCATTTCGCTGATATTTGTGTCTGTAGTTTCGACTTTTCAGAACAATGTTACTAAAAGTTGCAATGTACACTACAAAGTGAATTGTCACCCCTTTAAAAACAGCAAAACAATGACACATTTTCAACAATAGTAATTATGCTTATTTTAAATTTTGGATATTTATTACAAGCGTAGTATACGGAACGTTTTATATTAAAATATTATATCATTCTATGTTATTGAGTGTTTTTTTTGAGGAGAGTATGAGTTTTAACAACAGTATAAGACATTTTTATGTGAATAGTACGAATAATATATTAAACACTTCATCAAGAATCTTACACTACTTATAATACACTTGACTTTCCAAATTACATTGTATAACTTATACTCATGATTTACAGGCATTCAAGAGGGTGCAATTCAATGTGAGGTTTGGAACACTACTCACCAAGGAGGCATATTTGTGAACTGTACAACACCATGCTGGGCAGCTTGGTTTAATACCAGTGGGACACTGAGAGTACAGCACAAGGGTTGCTGGCAAGACAATGCTGTCTCCTATCTTACCGATAGTTGTGAAGGCTTGACGGAGCATCGTGATGCTCCTGGACCTTTCATCACCATGTGTTACTGCAAAACAGATTTGTGCAATGTGAATTTGACATGGGTTGGCTATGAAAAAGGTTAGTTTTTTCTGAAATAAAATGCAGATGCAAGCAATTGGAATTGCAGTTTGAGATGGGTCAAGACTCTTACATCTTAAGTACATTTATTTCACCATTCTACTTCTTTAGTGCTTGTACTCGTAGATCACTCTTTCTAACTAAATAATGTCTTCTGATAGAAGAAGTGTAATGTACCTTAGTTGCTAATTACACTGGTGGATTTTTTTAGTCCCTTACTCTTCGACTGTTGATAGCAACTCAAAACCGATCACAAAGAAGGATTATACTCTCCTATACGTCTTTGTGCCCATTCTCATCATTGTTGTGGGATTGTTAGTCTTTTTCATCATGTTCCTACGAAATCGCTCCAAATCTAAATTACTGCTGGATGATGTCTCGAAGGGCAGTGAGGTGGAGGCCTTGATCCCTCCAAAACAGCTACCTCCAATAGAGCTGAAGGATGTTCTATCCCAAGGGCAGTTTTGTTGTGTGAGGAAAGGTCAAATGGGATGTAGAGATGTGGCAGTGAAGATATTTCCCATCACACAGTTCTCCAAACCAACTCCATCAGCCTTGACAGAAAAAGATATCTACACTGCATGTCAGTTGAGTCATGAAAATATCCTCAAGTTTATCGGTGAACATCATTATGAAGAAGGAAACCAACAACAGCTTTGGCTCGTCACAGAGTATATTGAACAAGGATCTTTGTCTGATTTTCTGAAAGGAAACACAATCTCATGGGACAATTTGTTCCACATGGCAGAGGGAATGGCGCTTGGCATGGCATACCTGCATGTTGAAATCCCGAGAGTGAAACCGTCTATTGCCCATCGAGATATTAAGAGTAAGAATATCCTGGTGAAAAACGACCTCACATGTTGTATCTCTGACTTTGGTTTGTCCCTCAAGTTTGATGATAAAGATGGACCTGGTGATACACATGGACAGGTAAATTATTTAAACAGTCAAGTCAATCAACTTGGAGGGACCTGCTATACATACCTCTCTAAATTAATGTTGGTGCATCTCCAATGTTGGTATCTCTGAGTTTGCTATTTCAATTTTATGGTGTATAGAAAACACTCATTATGCATCGTTTGCTATACCAGGAATGGCACTGTCTTGGTATAATATGCACAAGAAAATCTTCAGCATTATTCTGTTTTGTGTCATTGTAGACTGACATTGTGAAGGAGTGTTAGTTGTCTTCCAAATGTTAAGGTTGAGTTATGTCTGCTGAAAACTCAGCAAATTTTTGTCTTCATTTTTCTTAAATATAGGTTGGTACTCGACGTTACATGGCTCCTGAGGTTCTGGAGGGTGCTATCAATTTTTCAAGAGAAGCTTTCCTGCGTATTGATATGTATGCATTTGCTCTCTGCCTTTGGGAACTTCTCACTCGGTGCACAGATGTGCAAGAAGGTTTGTGCTATTAGTCTGAAAGATCAATGACAAGTCTAGGGGTAATAAGCTACATTTATTTTATCCTATCTCGGAGGGTTTAGGAGTGAAAATATGTCGAATTGACTGTTGTGCATGGCTGCCTTGATATTTTGTTGGGTTATGTCGCCAAGCCATGGATCATTGTGTAATGTTTGACATACCAATCTTAGTTAAGAAGAGGAGGCAATAGACATAACAGAACTGAACCAAAGAACCATACTCAGACACATATATAGACAGCATCCTTACACGTGACTCGTTGCTTCTATTGTTTTCAGCGCTTTCTTGCACTCTTCAAGGTAGTTAGGTTATTTGGTTGTGGCAACTTCTGGTGTGATAGGTTTTTGTTTGTAGCTACCTAATACATACACACTCATAAGCAGTAAACATCTTAATAGATATAACAATTCTCTATGGCCATTTTTCTCCGTGTTGTTCTCCGCTTTCGAAAACTTTTAGCTGAAAATTTTTTTAGAACCAGTTAGCGATTACAAATTGCCATTTGAAGAAGAAGTTGGTGTCCATCCGAGCTTGGAGGAACTGCAAGATTTTGTTGTGAGCAGGAAGATGCGACCAAAGTTTTCTTCTGAATGGAAGAAGAAGGACCAGGTGAGTAAAATTTAACTGTGGCTAGTGATTAATACAAAGATGACTTGTCAAGAAGCAAGTCTTTCGTGTATGAGTGACAGTTTTTATATCTTTATGCTAATCCCGCCAAAATTTAGCTAGTCAGAACTGGGATTTTTCATGCCGAAACAAAAAAACCCCCGAGAACTTTGCATCTGGTTACATTTGTTTCTTCTTTTACCAGGCAGTCGATGGCATGATTGATACGATTGAAGAATGCTGGGATCACGATGCTGATGCGCGTCTTACTGCTGACTGTGTGGCCGAAAGAATCAAAGGACTTTGTACTAACGCAAGACGACAACTGAACGTGCCTTTGACCAATTCTTTCAAGTCTGTGAAAAATGAAGATTCTCCGTTGGCTTAAAACGGTCTCATTATTGCCCATCGGAGTGTCTCTATGTTGTCTATATGTTGCATCTGTTGGGAGATAAGATAACTATTTTGTCTATGCTGGTCAGGCCATGGAAGATATGGTTCGGACATTTTCGTTCTGTATTTTGTTCATGTTTTTATAAGCCTGTGACTGCTCCAGATGAAACAATGCCTAATTAAGTCACGGAGAAGTAGTTCCTAGTCCTCTCATCCGGGCCTTTACTTTCGGTAACGGCACTGAATCAAATGCGCGTGCAGCAAGAAGCAAGCAGTCTTGCAATGTCGTAAGCGCAAAATAGGTTATTATTATTATCTACGCTGTGTCTTAGCTCGTGCGTAAAATCTTTCTTTAGCATTTGCTTAGTTTTCTAATTATGTCATTGACTATGTCTGTATGTGACCATTTAAAGACAATCCAGAACCAGAAGACTTCTGTTTTCTTGGTTAGCTAGGCTATTTGAGTGTAACAACAGAAAATGATCATGAGAAATATCAGTGCATGCTTAGTACGACAGGCTATCATGTCAATGAATAAGAATTGTTAATGTTTAACCACAAATATATGTAGTGCCATTAATAGGTTTGAGATCAAATGTTTAAACTCTGATTTTAAGATAGTAAATAGTGGTTTATAGGCGTTGTAAAGACTTATTAACTGTTGTTTCTGTACCAAATTTTTTTGTCTATATGGAAACTTGTGTTGTCTTCATCAGCTGTGTCATGTAGTCAGTTGGAAATTCAGCCACTGAATTTATAGGTTAACGTTGTATTGAGAATAAGCTTGGATGTCAGAATGTTACAAAGAACTGATTGAAATTTTTTAGCGTTCGTTGTGGTTACCCCGTGATGAAATCTGTTTGTAAATTAAGATGTAACCTGTTGTTTTATTTACTGTTTTCGTGATTATATAATAAATTCCTTGCACGCAGGGGATCGACAAAATCTCGCTAAAATTGTAACGAAAGCACAGTTTGAGGAGAGGACACGAAATCTTTGCGGATTGATCATGAATTATTTGCTTCGCTTGTGAAACTCTATTCTCAGTTTGGTGTATGTATATACCAGGTGCATCTCATCTCATCTTTACAAAGAGGTATGGACCGCACAATTCCAGGAAATAGATGAAGCATGTTAAATTCCATCAGTACATTCAATGATATTTTATCAGCATTTTCGTGTAACAGCCTTTTTTCTCACTAGTTACGTCGTTTTGCTGAAAACATGGGTAGCGATCTCGCTGATTCACAAGATTATGCACAAGACTCTACAGTTATTGAACGTGTTCCAAAGGAACGAAAGAACCGAGCGAGGCCCGCTTGTCATGCAATTGCTAAATCTTAGCACACAATCTGAAATTCATATTTCTACTATTCTCGAGAAGAAAGGGATGTATGTTGCCAACGGACTTGCTTGGTCCTACTACTTTAATTATCTTCAAAAAGCATTGCCAGAATTTCGTGATAAAGTAAGACCGTCGAATCTTGCTTTGAAAAAATTGCTTTTGCTTATACCCCACGACTGTTACATGGAAGAAAATTTGGAACTGACCGACTACAAGAATATAGAGTTCAAGGACTACATGGACCCTATTAATAAAGCCTTTCCTGTATATCGCCTAACCATAAGCGAAAGTGATAAAAGAGATTACGCTATACAGTACGTCAAAGAACCCTTAAAAACTTTGAAGGAAATGAGCAAATTAAGTGCTTGCAAGGCTTTCAAGGAACGGACATGTGAAGACGAAGTAAAATTACTTTATCGAACACTTGCTCATGAGATTTTGAATGAACCACCGCACACTAACTGCAAAGCCACTTGCATTCTTGTGCCGATAAAGATAAAGGATTTAGATGAATTAAGAAATGGAGGATTGGTAAAATGTATCAGGGATGTAGTGCAAAAGTTCCCTAAACAGCAACTGGTAGATGGATTTGTGGGACGCAACGAGAATAAAAAAGAAAATAAGGTCAGGGCCTCGAGTGCAACCACAAAAGCTGTCACTGATGAAAACAAGCAGTACATGCAGGAGGTTGGAGGAGGTAGAGATATTAATGATGGTGCTAGTACGTCTGACAATATTGACGAGGATATACCCACCAGCATCAACGAAAACTCAACTGTACTCTAAATACTGGGGCCGGTTGTATAAAAACGTAGTTAAAGTTAACTATAGTAAAGTACGAATATTAACCAACCAGAATCGCCTGTTCAAGATTTAACTAGTTTTTAACTACAAAATCGTAGTTAAAATGTTGTTAAAAGTTTTATACAACCAGCCCCTGGTCTTTTAGGTTATACTGAGATCGCTCGTATTATCTCGCGTTGATTTTCATCAATATTTTAACTTGAGTAGAAACGATCAAATAGTCGAATATCGCATATAGCTGCCACCGTGCCAAATATGTAATGCTGTAGTCAGATAACAGTACAATTTCACACACGTTTAACAAAGTAGTGATTTTATTTGGTGCATGTGCTGTGCAATTTACTTTAAAGTTCAAAACCAATACTGCCACACACGTGACACGTGCATCGGATTACCTCTTCATGGAAATTTACCATCTTTTGAAATACGAGAATGCATGTAACTTGAACTAGAAATCAGTGCCGAGTGCTGCAGGTCGACGTTTTCGAATTCTACTTTGACCATGGCGTTAACCGTTGACGATGTGTTAGAGGAAATTGGAGGTTATAATAAATATCAAATGCTGCTCTTGCTTTTGTTTGGATATGTTGCTATAACATTAGATAGCTTTCCCACCATGATAGTCACATTTATAACAGCTGAGCCCGACTGGGTTTGTGTGAAGGGAAACAACAGCATGTGTAACTTCACGGAACCAATTGCGCTCACTAGTGATGACTACATGGCAAGGTGTGACATGCCTAGGCAACAATGGACTTATGTTTCTGATTTTACATCGACTGTCACTGAGGTACTCCATAAGTTTCAAATATATAATCGATTGAAATGTTGCATCTTTCAATCGCAATCAGACAAGCGGTTTAAGATTTCTGGTGGTATTTTTGGTATGTACAGGGTACAGAGGCACAGGAAGCGTGGGGACCCTGGGGGCACAGCCCGCCCCCAATAAAAAAATTGGGCGGGCTAGGCCCCCCAATATTTTCTGATGAAACATGTATGGTTATTTTACCAATTTTAGCGTAAGTAACGAATGACTTTTGAACCAATGAGCCTACCCTACAAAAGTATTCCAAACTATGTTTTCCATTGTATATCGTAAAGATTAGCTTTGTTCCTAATAAGTTCTCAATCGGCAGCAATGGCTTACAGAATTTTCGAAACTCTCGCATTTTTCTTTGATATACCGCCAACAGCTCATTCCATTCATGCTGCTCCTTTATATCTACTCAGCAACTGTCCGAAAATGAGATTATCGAAAACGGTAAAATCTCCAAAAATGGCCATTTCCCGACGGTCTAAAGCCTTCAAATTTTCAAAGTATGCCCCGCCCCAAAATTACTAAAGTTCGTACGCCTCTTGGGTATCAAGGCCCATTTACACAGGCGATTTTGCGATGCGATTTTTCTCGTGTTGAACGATGTGATAGAGTGGATAACTGGCGAATATACTTGGTCCAACAGTTTTGCTACTGCACTCGCCAGTCAACCTACTCGATCACATACGCTAAGAGGAGAAAAATCGCCCGTGTCAACAGGCATTTATAGTTTATTAACGCTGGAATGTATTCAGATGTGGTTTTCTTCTGATGATCGTCCTCCCACGACTATGTTGAGCATGTTCACTTCCAAATAGCTATCGCTTAAGTTGATTTTGCTTTAGTTTGATCTCGTTTGTGAAAAGTCATATTTGCAATCAGTCGCGCAGTCGTGCTACTGGGCTGGAGTTGTGGTTGGTCTCATAATTGGAGGATACCTATCAGACAGATTTGGAAGAAAAAAAGTGTTTTACATCGGAGTTGTTGTCATCGTTATAGCCACCTGGATCATGGTTTTTCCCAAACATTTTGCCGTTTTTATTGCCGGAAGATTGTTTAATGGTCTTGGATCAGGTACTTACGAAACAAGCAAGTGCCCTATCTTGATCTTGGACCAGTAACAATCAAGTGTTTTTCTCATGAATCACACTGATTATCTTGGCTCTATTTCCAGATAGAGCTAGGATTGTACGTGTCTCTCTCTTGTACTCTCGATGCTTTGAGCATGTATGAATTTAGCGCGCATACCACAAACACTCTACTAACTTTTTTGTCAGAATTATTTAGTAAACTGTAGGTAGGATACGAACGATGTTTTGCATAACCTTTTTTCAAATTTTAATAAGGATTCATGAACGCTACATACTACGTGATTATCGCTGAGTACACGTCCAAGAAGCATCGTGCCAAGTTGTGCATCTCTCTGTTTTACTTCTGGATAATTGCTTTGCTTCTACTCGCTCTGCTGGCATTTCTTTTTCGTGAATGGAGAGATTTACTACTTTGCTCCGCCATCTTAGGAACTCCAGGCTTGGCATTGTGGTGGTATGCAAAATTTATAACAGTGGAGGATCCTTTAACCAAAACTGCTTCAAGATATTAAAACTCAAATTATCAACACATGAAGTCATAATTATTAACTACTATTCACGACTACCCCTGATTATAGTAACCATATTTCACTTATAGCGCTGGGGCCGGTTGTACGAAAGGTGGATAGCGCTCTCCACAGGATAGTGAATTGTTCAACCTTCGTAAAACTGGGCAGAAAACGGTCAAACTTTTGTACTGGCTAACAAAACAAACTTAGCGGCCTTTAGCCTATGAACATTTGTCTTAATCTTGTTTTATAACGTTTGATGAAATATTTTACGAATGTTTTAAAAAATCACTATCCAGTGGATAGCGCTATCCACCTTTCGTACAACCGGCGCCTTATAGTGGTGCACATTGTAGGTCTTCAGGCAATCGTTACACATTTAAAATGATCGAGGCTTCTTAACTATTGGTTTACAGTTCAGTTAAAGCACGCCGTGACGACCACAGCTCGTTAATACTGCCGCATTTGTTTTTGGCCAAACAGTTGTGTTACTAACGGGTTTCCACTGAATATCTAACCTTCTTCTAACCAGTTAAACGTGGGGTGAATAAATTTCCTGTATACTGCATATGTAGGCTTACTCCAGAATCTACGCGCTGGTTATTGCTTCAAGGTCATACAGATAAAGCCAGAGAAGAACTCAACAGAGTTGCAAGAATCAACAAGTAAACGATGCCTGAGGGGGATCTGCTTATACCAGAATCCACAGAAGTACACGGAAATCTTTTGCATCTGTTTCGAAATGGGAATTTGGCAAAATACACTCTGATCAATTGGGATATTTGGTGAGACTTTCATCATGGAGATAGACATGCGGCCAATCAAGTGTGGTACAGAGACAGGTGTAGAGAAACACGTACGGGCTTTGAAACACAATAAAAAACAACAACCTTTCGTGATAATCCACGAAAACCTAACGGATGGCTGCATGTCGATCTTACCAGAATCCCTAGCAAATTGAAATAATTTCGCATTCAAAACAACAAATGAATGAACGATTGGAATGAACATAGATTCTCTTGAAAAACTGCATTCTTTAATTTCTTAAGGTTTACCGTGGCTCTCGTCTATTATGGGGTGTCCTATGGATCAGTAGATCTTGGATGGGATCCGTATCTTACTTTTGCTTTGACCAGTCTTGTAGAGTTTCCGGCTGTGTTTCTGGCAACATTTTCAGCTGAGAAGTAGGTGTTCTTTAAACAATGCAAACAACATCGTATTGTCATTTCATCATACTCTGATCTTTAGAACCAATGAATTCAACTTCTGCTCATTGGGCCCTGCAGTAACGCTTCACCCTTTCACTTTCATCTATAGTTTCATTTGTGTAAAAGTTGCATGATGAATGAATAGTGACAATTAATAGACTGATCTTTTTTCAATAGGTTGGGACGAAAGAAAAGCACTATTATAGGACTTTTAGTATCTTGTGCTGCATCTATCGTAGCCGTATCAATTCCGAAAGAAAACACAGGTAATGACTAATATTCAACTCACGGGTTGCGACCCTGTGATTCAGATTTGCATTGGAGAATCTGTCTTTAATTTCTTCATGACATGCTCTAGTACAAGTGTTCTATCACGCCGTTCTCAAAACCGTGTGATTTCTAGGATTCGTTGCCGGTCGTATAGCTATGGCTGCAGCGGCGAGACTTTTCATCAACATTTCTTTCGCCTGTATTTATCTTTGGATCGTGGAAGTGTTTCCTACGTTTTTGAGGTAGGCATAAATCTCATGTTAGCGCTGCCCATGAAAAATCAGCAAGATATACGATAACACCGAAAAGTAAGTGAAATGACGATTGTAGATGAGACGAAGGTCGTGAAGTAGTTCTATGTTAATTGTTATCCTCCTCATTCTTGCTACCGACTATAATACGAAATATCAGAAATCGGACTGTAGCATCAACGCTAAAGCACCCGATGCGACACTTTCTTCGGCTAATGCCAGACGATTTTACGCGTCATGGGAGCCTATTGCGTGCTACAAGGTCAAAGGTCATGCTCAGACTAGGACACAGATAAAAGACTATACAGATATCCGACTCCAGGCATGAAGCCTAGGAGTTTGGCGTAAGTAGCAAGTGCCCTAAACAGAGACCGTCACCCACGGGTGCCATCTTGAAAATCATGTGTTCCCAAGGATGAATGCCTTTCTTTATCTTTAGGACACATGCTAGCAATAATGGCGGCAATAAAAAGCAAGTTATACGCGATGTTAGGGGAGTCGGATATCTGTACAATCTTTAAACTGTGACTTGTCTCGTTCCGCGTTATTTTTTTCATTCACGTCATTTCATTTCATGTCAGTAAGATATAAAAGATTGCATGTTATGCAGTTTCATTTCAATCTGTCATAGGTCAATGGCTTTAAGCACAGCCTCAGCATCTGGAAGACTGGGATCTTTTACAGCAAGTTACGTCATTTGGTTGGTAGGTGAATACGTCACATTGCCCAGCGTTCACTCCACAGTTCATCCCCATACTACTTTTTCAGTGAATGTAAAACAAGGAATGTGTACAATGTTGCTTGGAACCAAATAAACCAGCCTTCTAGAAATGAGATATTTGAAACACAGAAAGTAGGATTTTTCTAATATTTTGCCTGACTATTAGTTGCCTTTTACAATTAGATTCGTATCCATCTGTTGTTACCGTTTGGAATCATGGGACTAATGTGCTTAAAATCAGCGTTACTTGCGTTTCTAATTCCGGAGACCAAGGGACAAGCGACATTGGAGACTATTGCTGACATAACTTCTCCAGAACCTGGAAAGAACGAAGCATCGAGGGTGGAGATTAGTTAGATACGAAAAATTGTGCTGGCTGACTACGAAGCAAAAAGTGAATTTTGAAAATGGGGTTTTCGACAAATTGACTAATAAATAAATAAAGTTTCGGTTTCTTTCGTACTCACAAAACGTTCTCAATCTGATTCTACTACGTCATCGGCCTATGGTCGTGACGGAGTTATACGAGAGAGAGTGCCGAGTGCTCACCGAAACCAATTGTGCTAAGCTTCTCACCGAAGTCAGTCGTGTAAACTTTTGCTCTTCGAAAGAACAAGAAAATTTCTGAAGAAATTGGCTCAAGAAGATTGGCCTCGAGTGTATAAACCATACCGCATCACTCGCCTACAGCTAAGTTCCTAATTTCCTTAGTCTACTCAATTTAATTTGCATTTGCTTGTAATATAGCATTTTCCCGCCATATGGATTCAAACAATGAATCCATTGTTCAGGTTTATCGCAGTGCGGTCTCAGAAGAGCACATCAATGCGCGCGCTGTTGAGTTACAGGCTGAAACCGAAAAGCCAGCTGACTCAAAACTATACACTGCACTAGACTCTCTGAGTACTGACATGAATAAAAATACTTCCTTGCTCGAGAAGTTATTATCTGCAATTCAGTCAAAATTATCACCAGTTGATTACGGACCATCCACTGAAACCCTAAAACGGGCAAATACTTCCGAAGAAATTTCGGATACACCAGCCCCAAAGAGGGCAAAATCCACCCCAAAGGCAGGGCAAACCGTCCATGGCAATGACCATGAAAACCGAATAAATTCGGACGTACTCAGCCTCTATGCTGGGTCTGAAAAATCTGGAGATGAGGATGGTGATATGTCTGATGAAGGGGAAATCACAGAACAAACCACTTCTGATACTGATTTTCTTTCAGAAATTTCCAATAACCTTTTTGCCTCAGATGAGTATGGGCCCCCTATTGCTGAGAATTTAGCAAACATTGCCAACAAAAATTTAGAAACTGAACTTGACCTGGAGAAATTGAAAACAATTATAAAATTGTACAAACGCCCTGAAAACTGTGAGCAACTATATGTGCCACGTATTAACCCAGAGATATGGGCAAATCTAACAAAGAACAGCCAGAAAAATGATATAAAGCTGGCTCACTTGCAAGATTCCTTGCAAGCAGGTATTTCCTGTCTAATGATTGCACTTCATGATATGTTGCAATCTGATGGTCAAAACAAAAAACCCAATTTGCAAAAATTAGCAACAAAGCTGATTGACGCTACCGCCCTTATGGGTCATGTATCTAAGGAGCTCTCCTTTAAGAGACGGGATGCTCTAAAACCTTTCTTACAAAAGGACTTTAAACAAGCTTGCGCCCGTACAAACAAGGTTGAACGTATGCTATTTGGGAATGATTTAACTGCCAAGGTGCAGCAATTTCGAAATGCCAACCGTGTTGTTCAGGTTATAACAAACCCCAGCCGAGGGAGCACTAGCATGTCCAGACCTGATTTTTCACGGGGAAATTTCTCAAATAACAAGCATTTTTTATCCAACCGCGGGAGGGGGCAGCACCCTCCCCGGCGCAACAACTACCAGTCCAACAAACGGAAGTTCTCCAAAGCTTGAAGGACATCGATTCACAGGTACCAAATTTGCAACAATTTATAGATTCAAGCTTGCTTCCTTACTTGCAATTCAAGGCAAACAATTTTCAGGCAGGCCAAATCTCCCACCATTATGAAAAGTGGACTGAGTTGACATCGGATCAAAACATTTTACAATTAGTTAAGGGAAGCCAAATAGAATTCATAAATGCATCACCAATACAATCCTCTTACCCACATAACTCTATCAACCGAGAGCATTTGGAGGCAGTGAGACTGGAAATTAAATCACTTCTTGCAAAGAAGGTCATTATTCCTAGTTTGCATGAGCCTGATGAGTTCATCTCCCCTATATTTACTGTACCAAAACCAAATGGGAAAATACGCTTAATTTTAAATCTAAAAAAGTTTAATGAATCTGTTGCTAATACACATTTCAAAATGGACAATATCCAAACAGTATTAAAGCTGATAACGAAAGACTGTTGGATGGCTTCTATTGACCTGAAGGATGCCTACTATAGTGTTAAAATGGATCCTTCCTACCAGAAATATTTAAAATTTACATTCGACAACGATCTGTATCAGTTTACTGTTTTTCCAAATGGTCTCTCTACTTGCCCCCGGCTATTTACTAAGCTACTAAAACCGGCTCTGGCGTATCTCCGGGTCGATGGCTACATTATCATTGCATACATAGATGACTTATATTTACAAGGCAGCACCTTTGAAGAGTGTGCCCGAAATGTAATTCAAACTATGAAACTTTTAGCATCCCTTGGTTTTGTGATTCATCCAGATAAATCTGTGTTTATCCCCAGTAACCGAGCTATATTTCTTGGCTTTATCCTTGACTCTGCCAAAATGACAGTGACACTTACTGCTGACAAAATTGAAAAATTGAAAGCCCTAATTGCACAGGCACTCAGTAGTCCATCAAGAATACAAATCCGCGCGGTGGCTCAGATTATTGGTCACTTTGTTTCCAGTTTACCTGCTGTCCGACATGGGGCTCTGTATTACAGGCACCTTGACAATGATAAGACTATGGCCCTTAAAACCAAAAGAGGCAATTTTGATGCATTTATGTCTTTGTCCTCATCTGGTCAAAAGGAATTAAAATGGTGGCTTAACAACATTGATACCAGTTTTGGTTATATATCAAAACCACCCATTGACTTTGCCATCTACACCGATGCATCCCTTATTGGATGGGGTGCAGCATTAGGCTCTAAGAAAACGGGGGGGAATTGGTCTGCCTCTGAAGCAAATACTCACATCAACAATTTGGAGTTGAAAGCAGCATTGCTTGCCTTAAATTGTTTTGCAAAAGAAATTGAAACAAAGCATGTCAAACTAATGATGGACAATAGTGCTGCTGTTCACATGATTAATAACATGGGATCTAGCCATTCACAACTTGGAAATTCAATTGTTCTTGAAATTTGGGAGTTATGTATTGCAAAGCATGCTTGGGTAACTGCTGCTCATGTACCAGGGGCAGAGAATGTAGTAGCGGATCAGGAATCTCGGAAAGTATACAGGGATTCTGAGTGGATGCTAAATTCAAAAGAATTACAACATTGTTTGTTACAAATTGATTTCAAGCCAGACATTGATTTATTTGCATCCAGGCTAAATGCTCAGTTCCCAAAGTATTGCTCATACAGACCTGATCCTGGGGCTCTGCATGTCAATGCCTTTACTATAAAATGGGACAATTTAAAATTCTATTGCTTCCCTCCTTTTAGCTGCATCTTACAGGTAATACAAAAAATAATAATGGAGAAAGCTCAGGGGATTCTTGTTGTACCAAACTGGCCAACACAGCCATGGTACCCCCTTCTCGACCGCATAATAATCAAGAGACCGCAAATTCTGTTACCATCAAAGCACTTGCTTCACCTCCCTGCAGCACCAGATCAACTTCACCCATTACATCGAACACTTCAGCTGAAGATATGTCTTGTGTCCGGTCACAAATAGAAAATTTAGGTCTTTCGCATTCAGCAATAGAGGTGATAATGGCATCCTGGCGAAAGGGTACCAAGAGCCAATACCAAACATATTTGTCCAAATGGTACACCTTCTGTTCTGAACGCGAGATAAATTTCCTTTCTGCACCCGTGCTTGTAGGTGTTGATTTTTTGGCTAGTCTTTTTGACAGCGGTTATGCATATAGTTCTATTAATACAGCACGCAGTGCCCTATCCTCACTATTACAGATGGAACCACCATTTGGTCAACATGTGTTGGTAAAACGATTTATGAAAGGTGTATTTGAATTAAAACCAAGTTTACCTCGATACTCAGAAATTTGGGATGTAAGCCCGGTTTTGAACTTCATACGTAGCAGACAAACCCTTTCCCTTAAAGAGCTATCCTACCAATTGACCTTCCTCCTCCTTATATTAAGTGGACAACGATGTCAAACTATTCACCTTTTAGCGCTTAATAACATGACTATATCCGCAGATAAGGTTGTATTTCACATATCCCAGAATGTAAAACAGAGCAGGCCGGGGACTCACGTCCCTCCGGTAGTGTACGAAAATTATCCAGTAGATCAGCGATTGTGTGTTGTTAGCCACATAAAAGACTACATCAAACGAACTGAACCACTACGACCCCCAAATTGTCAACAACTTCTGATCAGTTTTCTCAAGCCTCATCAACCTGTAACTAAGGAGACCATATCTAGGTGGTGTAAACAATTCTTAAGTGCAGCTGGTGTGAATGTCGACAAATTCAAAACGCATAGTACTAGAGCAGCATCCACGTCCCATTTGGCTGCCCATAAAACCGACATATCCGCAATATTAGAAGCAGTCGGCTGGTCTAATGAGCGCACCTTTCAGGCGTTCTACCATGAGCAACTAGAACATTCCGATGAAACATTTAATTTTGGCTCAGCTTTGCTTCAATCAGCAGTAACATCGCTTGCTTAATTATGTATCATTGTAGATAAAATAAATAAGTTTTGTTAATTAAATGTGTCTACTCATGTGTGATAGTTCTAATTTCTACATGCTTGCTGTGAAATCTCGTATAACTCCATCACGACCATAGGCCGATGACGTAGTAGAATTTAAAAATTCAACGAGACTTACCTGGAAGTTGAAGTTGAATTTGGATTCTGCAAGTCATCGGCCGGGGAGTGAGGGAGTTATACG